>JADBJO010006140.1:67500-141490 GCA_016801955.1 Conus betulinus
TTGGTTCTGACTCCATTCCCCATACAGTCTTTCGAATGAGACTATAAACCGAGGTTTCGTGTGTAAACGCAAGCATTGCACACACACGTAAAATCCCATCACCAACTTTCGGAAGAGAAGGCCAGTTTGACCGTTGGATGGATGACACGTTACACATAGCATGCACCTTCCCCGAAGTTGGACTATGGCTGCCTGAACGGCGGGATTAAAAAAAAAAAAAACGGTCATACACACAAACTCCACTCCCTCTGTTGCGTAGATGGGATTAATCCTTGCCTGTCTATACAGGGAGTGTCCGCTGGAGTATCAGCCTGCGAACGCAGAAGAAGAAGAAAACATCAGATCAATCTTCCTTTCCCAAAATTAATTCGATATAAATGAAGCCTCACAACATGACGTATTCTGGAGTTAGCTATAGAATGTTGTTAGATTGAAGTCTGGTTGTCATGCCCATTTAAGTAACTGGTTGTCATGCCTATTTGAGTAATCTGTCAAATAAGATGGCACTGTATCCTGAAATGGTTTGCTCAAAAATATGTTGTTAGATTGAAGTGTGGTTATCATGGCTATTTGAGTAATCTGCAAATTAGACGGCATTGTATCCTGGAATGGTTTGATCAAAAATAATGTTGTTAGATTGAAGTCTGGTTGTCATGGCTATTTGAGTAACCTGTGAAATAAGATGACACTGTATCCTGGAATGGTTTGTTCAATTCTTCTCTGTCCTTCTTCTCCTCTTCCAGTCTCCCCTAACCCCCCCCTCCCACCGTACGCTTTCCCATTCCTTCTTTCTGTCTGTCTCACTGGTACATTAATGTTTATTCTGTAATATACAGATTTACCTGCAGTGTAACATTTCATATCACTGATACATTAATGTTTATTCTGTAATATACAGATTTACCTGCAGTGTAACATTTTCATATCTATTACTTTCTTTCTGGGTACTGGCGGGCTGGATGTGAAACAGTAGTATGCTTTGTTCCATTACCTTCTGTACACAGAACTCTCGTTCATTCGATCTCTCGTTCGTTGTCTACCTGTCTCTGCGCCTGAATGTCTGTCTGCTAACCCAAGACAGACAGACAGACAGGGAATGTACATTCTCTCAATGTCTTTGTAACCCATAGGAGTTAAATATACACATTGTATACGTATGTACATGTAAGTGTGTGTGTGTGTGTGTGTGTGTGTGTGTGTGTGTGTGTGTGTGTGTGCGTGTGTGTGTGTGCATGTGTGTGTGGGAGGGGGAGGGAGAAAAGAGAGGAACAGAAAATATGGAGAGTGAGAAAAGACTGGACAGATGGAGGAAGAAATGAGGATTTTGCCCTAAAAGTTTCCTTTTGAATTAGTTTTTGCTTCAGTTATCATTTTATTAGTAAGAAGACTGTAAGTAGCTGGTTCCAGTGTACATGTGTATAGGCAATGGAAGGAGCTGGTTCCAGTGTACATGTGTATAGGCAATGGAAGGAGCTGCTTCCAGTGTGCATGCGTATAGGCAATGGAAGGAGCTGCTTCCAGTGTGCATGCGTATAGGCAATGGAAGGAGCTGCTTCCAGTGTGCATGCGTATAGGCAATGGAAGGAGCTGGTTCCAGTGTACATGGGTATAGAAGGAGCTGCTTCCAGTGTGCATGCGTATAGGCAATGGAAGGAGCTGCTTCCAGTGTGCATGCGTATAGGCAATGGAAGGAGCTGCTTCCAGTGTGCATGCGTATAGGCAATGGAAGGAGCTGCTTCCAGTGTGCATGCGTATAGGCAATGGAAGGAGCTGCTTCCAGTGTGCATGCGTATAGGCAATGGAAGGAGCTGCTTCCAGTGTGCATGCGTATAGGCAATGGAAGGAGCTGGTTCCAGTGTGCATGTGTGTAGGCAATGGAAGGAGGGAGGGAGAGACATGTACTGATGATGAGTAGAGGGGTCGTTTTGTAAATAACTGTTAATACAAGTATACGCGAGTACCAATAGTTTTGAACAGACTTCTTGGTTTGCATGTGTGTGTCTCTGTGTGTGTGTGTGTGTGTGTGTGTGTGTGTGTGTGTGTATGTGTGTGAGTGTGTGTGTGTGTGTGTGTGTGTGTGTGTGTGTGTGTGTGTGTGTGTGTGTGTGTGCGCGCGCGCCGGCTGAAAAGAGGCAGCTTCATCCACCAGTCAAGACGCCTTGAAAGACAAAACCCAGTCTTGATGGAACATGAAGCAAAGCCTATCCCGGCAAATGTCGCCCACCCCATCTTGGAAGAGGCAGGTGTTCCCAACAGTCGTCACCAGCATTCCCGGAGTGGAGAAGAGAGGAACACAGTCAGACACCCAAGGAAGGCCCTGGCCATGGAGTACATCTGCAGCCAGTACCCCCAGGAAGACTGGACCCATGTCTTCACAGATGGCTCCGCCACAGAAGCAACGAGGGATGGTGGAGCTGGAATCTTCCTCCGATACAAAGACGGAGATGAAGAAATTGCAATTCCAACAGGAAAATACTCCACCAACTTCCGAGCTGTGCGAGAAGCCCTCTGTGAGGCAGCCACAACAGTCTTGCAGAACTCCCACAAGAACAACAGGGCAGGTGGTGGTGTTCTCTGACGCTCTCTCCGTGCTCCAAGCCCTCAAGAACTCCCGCTGCAAAGAACAGAACCATCTCACTTCAGCCCTTGTTGCCCTGAGTGCCAGAGTGGAGAAAGTGGTGATACAATGGGTACCAGCACACTGCAGCATCAGAGGCAACAAAAAAAGCGGACATTCTGGCAAAAGACGGTGCACAGAAGGAGCAGGCCAACAACCTGGTGTCATACGATGAAATTAGGACAATCATCAAGGCACAGCAAGGAATAAAATGGCGCCTCCTGCATCCCAAATACAACCCAGAAGACACATACCATTTGCTGGGACGACGGGAACAGGTCAAGATTCTTCCGCCTGAGGACTGGACACAATCGCCTGCTCCACCACATGCACACAAAATTTGGCATTGGACAGAGTGGAGAGTGCCCTTGTGGCGAGGGACCAATGACAACTGACCACATCCTTCAAGTCTGTACGACGTATGCAACATCCAGGAAAAAGTACTGGCCAACACCGACAGCAGTGGAAGCCAAGCTGTACTACATCACACATTTTCCCACATTCCCATAAACTGTCAATACATGGCCACACCACATACTCCCGTTTATTGACATATCTTTACACATTTTCCCACACTCCCATAAACTATCAATACATGGCCACCACACACACTCTCCATTTATTGACACCACACCATCACACATTTTCCCACACTCCCATAAACTGTCAATACATGGCCACATAACACACTCACTATTCCACACTCCCATTTATTGACAGTATATATCTTCACATTTTCCCACACTCCCATAAACTCTCAATACATGGCCACATGACACACTCAGTGGTCCACACACGATAATATCTTGCCCTCACTATTCCACCATCACATTCACATATCAACAACACATGCAACATCACTTACATGTCATTTAACACTCCTATTGATTGACAGCACGTGGCAACATCACAAACTCACTATATCACACTCACAAAAACTAAAAACAATGCATTCGACTTCCAATGCCTGCTATTCTACACTCCATTTCTGGGAGAAAATTCCTGGCAACATCCTACTCTTGCTATGGCACACTCCCATGTATTGTCAACACATGCCATTTCACATACGTATCATTCCAGACTCAATTCATCAACAAGGAATGGCAACACAAATATGTAAACGCGCTCAATATTTCACCCCCCCTATCCAATCGACAAAACCAGGCAACTTAATTAAAAAGGCACAGAATTCCAAAGCTGCATCCACAATGATTGGACAAGATCCTGCTGAATGGTGATCGCCATGCACTTGAAGCACCTCATTGTCTTCTCATGAGTTGCACTGTACAGCCTGACTGTCCTGTGAACAGTCGATACAACTGAATGTCGTGTCGGACTGCGGTGGCTCACTGTATAGAGACTGTCTTGCCACCCACCCACGTGATCAAAAAAAAAAAAAAACGGGGGTGGGGGGGGGGGGGGGGGGAGGCTGGGAGTGGGGGGCTGGGAGGGGAATGAAGGAGAGCAGGTGGGGGCCACACAAAGGGAGGAAAACGGGTGAGGGGAAGTTATGACGAGGAATACATGGTGGACACAACTGCGGAGGGGGTGGTGGTGGGGGGGGGGGGGGGGGGGGGGGGGGGGAGGGGGGGGGTGGTGACGTGGCGGGAGCAAGCACAACTCCATCACCATGGAGTCTTTCAGGTGAACACCTGTCCTTATTACCATGGAATCTTTCAGGTGAACACCTCTCTTTATCACCATGGAATCTTTCAGGTGAACACCTCTCTTTATCACCATGGAATCTTTCAGGTGAACACCTCTCTTTATCACCATGGAATCTTTCAGGTGAACACCTCTCTTTATCACCATGGAATCTTTCAGGTGAACACCTCTCTTTATTACCACGGAATCTTTCAGGTGAACACCTCTCTTTATTACCACGGAATCTTTCAGGTGAACACCTCTCTTTATTACCACGGAATCCTTCAGGTGAACACACCTCTCTTTATCACCATGGAATCTTTCAGGTGAACACTTCTCTTTATTACCATGGAATCTTCAGGTGAACACTTCTCTTTATCACCATGGAATCTTTCAGGTGAACACCCGTCTTAAATTACCATGGAATCTTTCAGGTGAACCTTTGTTACCATGCAGTTTTCAGGTGAACACCTCTCTTTTACCTTGGAATCTTTCAGGTGAACACCTCTCTTTTGTTTCCTTGGAATCTTTCTGGTGAACACCTGTCTTCATTACCATGGAGCCTTTCAGGTGACCACCTGTCTTTATTACAATGGAATCTTTCAGTGTGAGCACCTCTCTTTATCACCATACAGTTTTTCAAGTGAACACCTCTCTCTATTACCATGGAGCCTTTCAGGTGAACATAGATCTCTCCTTATATCATGGAATCTTTCAGGTGAACATCTCTATTACAATGGAATCTTTCAGGTGAAACATCTCTCTTTATTACAATGCAGTCTTTCAGATGAACACCTCTCTTTATCATTACAATGGAATCTTTCAGGTGAACACCTCTCTTTATTACCGTGGAGCCTTTCAGGTGAACACCTGCCTTTATTAAAATGGAGTCTTTCAGGTGAACACCTGTCTTTATTACCATGCAGTTTTTCAAGTGAACACCTCTCTTTATTACCATGGAGCCTTTCAGGTGAACATCTCTATTACAATGGAATCTTTCAGGTGAACATCTAAATATTACAATGGAGTCTTTCAGGTGAACATCTCTCTTTATTACCATGGAATCTTTCAGGTGAACACCTGTCTTTATTACCATGGAATCTTTCAGGTGAACACCTGTCTTTATTACCATGGAATCTTTCAGGTGAAAACCTGTCTTTATTTCCATAGAATCTTTCAAGTGAAAACCCGTCTTTATTACCATGGAGCCTTTGAAGTGAACACCTGCCTTTATTAAAATGGAATCTTTCAGGTGAACACCTCTCTTTATTACCATGCAGTTTTTCAAGTGAACACCTCTCCCTATTACCATGGAGCCTTTCAGGTGAACATAGATCTCTCTCTTTATATCCATGGAATCTTTCAGGTGAACATCATCTCTCTTTATTACAATGGATTCTTTCAGGTGAACATCTCTCTTTATTACATGGAGTCTTTGAGGTTAACATCTCTCTTTATTACAATGGAATCTTTCTGCTGCCGAACCACCTCTCTTTATTACCATGGAGTTTTTTCTGGTGCACACCTCTCTTTATTACCATGGAATCTTTCAAGTGAACAACTCTCTTCATAACCATACAGTCTTTCAGGTGAGCAACTCGCTGTATTACCATGGAATCTTTCAGGTGAACAACTCCATTACTGTGGAGTCTTTCAGGTGAACAAATCTCTTTATTAACATGCAGTCTTTCCAGTGAACAACTCTCTTTATAACCATGGAGTCTTTCCGGTGAACAACTCTATAACCATGCAGTCTTTCAGGAGAACAACTCTCTTTATAACCATGAAGTCTTTCAGATGAACAACTCTCTTTATAACCATGAAGTCTTTCAGTAAGCAACTCTCTTTATAACCATGAAGTCTTTCAGGTCAAGAACTCTCTTTATAACCCTGCAGTCTTTCACTAGTTTCAAATGAACTACTCTCTTTATAACCCTGCAGTCTTTCAGGTGAACAACTCCCTTTATAACTATTAAGTCCTTCAGAGAAGAGCTTTTATCAAACTTAATATCTTCTTCAAAGGCAGAGCTAAACTTGCTGATATTCCAATGGAACAACTAGTACTGAATAAAAATAGCACCTGGAGTGGCGGTCAGTTTTATGCCATACCTGCATCAAATATTGACAGCCACCTATAATATATTCATTTTATCCTAGTTCTGTATGGCTGTGGAACTCACTGCCAGGTGCTTTCAAGATTGCCACAAATGCAGTCTCATTTAAAAATCAAATTGATACGACTGTCTTGAGTTCTGCATATTGACTGATTTTTCTATTTTAACTTCCCCAGATATTTTATGGTTACCTGGGCCTGAATCTGGCCATTGCTTTTAACTTGTTGAATATCGTGTGCGACCCTTTGTTGCCAAATTTTGCTCCACGGGCCAACAGGCTGAGTTGCACTTTAATTTATTTTATTTCACTTCTTTAACACATATGCGCTGGTGACCTACTCATTTTTGAGTGAACCAGTCTTTTAGGAAGAAGGGAAGAAGAAGATGAACAACTCTTTACCTATGGAGTCTTTTAATTCATCCAGTCAGTTCTGTTCATGTCATGCTCAATGTTTTTCTTTGAGCTCCAACTTCAATTCTCAATGAATTTCATGCATGTATACATTGTAATGAATGATGTTTAACAAACTGATTACTTATCACTGTTAAACCACTATTTTTCATCCACATTATACAAATTACCTAGGACTTCATAGCCAAGAGTTTGTGTGTGCTTGCGTGCGTGCGTGCGTGCGTGCGTGCGTGCGTGTGTGTGTGTGTGTGTGTGACTGTGTTGAGTGTTCTTGTGACAATCATGTTTATAAACACAGCAGACACTGATGCAGCTGATCCAAAACAAAACAAATGTTCACAAATGAATATGGAACAAAACCCCAGACAAACAAGAAACCTAACTGAAACAGCTTTCTACGCTCAAGTAAATTTCAACCATTGCCTCTTCTTTTTGTCCCTTCAACCCTCTCTCTGTAGTGTCTGTCCGTCTGTCTGTCTGTCTCTCTCCCTCCCTCTGCTATGGCTGTTTACAGATTTTGTATTATTAGCAATCTAAAGTTCATTCCCTTGGCCACTTAAACAAGAGTTCATGTCACTGGCTATTTACACAGCTCTGGTTTATAAATATCCCTGGCTATTCACACGGAGTTAACGTCCCTGGATGTTTGCACAGTTTGTTTCATTGTCTGTGTCCACAGAGTTCATGTCCCTGGATGTTTACACAGTTGTTTAATTGTCTGTTTCCACACAGTTCATGCCCCTGGAGTGGATACTTACACAGTTCGTTTCATTGTCTGTGTCCACGCAGTTCATGTCCCTGGATGTTCACACAGTTCATTTCATTGTCTGTTTCCACAGGGTTCAGGTCCGTCTGTTTAGACAGCTCGTTTCATTGTCTCGCTTCATGTCCCTGGCTGTTTACACCTGAAAGATTTCTTCCCAATGGCAATTTACACAGTTACACCTGAAAGATTTCTTCTCAATGGCAGTTTACACAGAAGTCCTCTCCCTGTTTAAGTGAGAAAATCCAGTCTAAAGCGTTTAAACGGATTCCTTCTCCCTGGCTGTTACACAGATTTCTTCTCCCTGTTCAAAGAGATTTCTTTTTCTCCCTGGCTGTTTATACAGAGTGCATGTCCCTGTTTCTAGGCAGAGTTCACATCCCTGGCTGGTTACAGAGTTCACTCCCTGACTGGTAACAGAGTTCACATCTCTGACTGGTCACAGAGTTCACATCCCTGGCTGGTTACACAGACTATGTCCCCTGCTTCTACACACACACATCCCTGGCTAGTTACACAGACTATGTCCGTTTCTACACACACATACCTGGCTGGTTACACAGACTATGTCCCTGTTTCTACACACACACATCCCTGGCTGGTTACACAGACTATGTCCCTGTTTCTACAAACACATACTGGCTGGTTACACAGACCATGTCCCTGTTTCTACAAACACATACCTGGCTGGTTACACAGAGCTCATGTCTCTGGTTAGACAGACTTTATGTTTCTACACAGTGGATCACATCCCTAGATCATTACAGAGTTCATATCTCTGACTGTGTTCTACACAGAGTTCATGTCCCTTAATGGTTACACCGAGTTTGTGTTTCTTAATGGTTACACAGAGTTTGTGTTTCTTAATGGTTACACAGAGTTTGTGTTTCTTAATGGTTACACAGAGTTCATCACTTCATGTCCCTTCATGGTTACACAGAGTTTGTGTTTCTTAATGGTTACACAGAGGTCATGTTTCTTAATGGTTACAGAGTTCACGTTTCTTAATGGTTACACAGAGTTCATGTTTCTTAATGGGTTACACAGAGTTTGTGTTTCTTAATGGTTACACAGAGTTCATGTTTCTTAATGGTTACAGAGTTCATGTCTCTGTGTTTTACACAGGGTTATTCTATGTCCCTTAATGGTTACACAGAGTTCATGTTTCTTAATGGTTACACAGAGTTCATGTCTCTGTGTTTTACACAGGGTTACTCTATGCCCCTTAATGGTTACGCAGAGTTCATGCCCCTTGATGGTTACACAGAGTTCATGTCCTTGGCTGGTTACATGTACTTCATCATGTCCTGGCTATTTATACAGAGTTCATGTTCCTAAATGGTTACATATAGTTCATGTTTCTTAATGGTTACAGAGCTCATGTCCCTGGCTGGTTACACCGAGTTCATGTCCCTTGATGGTTCCTGTTCCTGAATGTTCACACAGAGTTCCTGTCCATGAATGTTCACACAGAGTTCCTGTCCATGAATGTTCACACAGAGTTCCTGTCCATGAATGTTCACACAGAGGTCCTGTCCCTGAATGTTCACACACAGTGCCTATTTCTGCTGGTCACACACAGAGGTCCTGTCCTGTCCCTGGCTGTCGGACTGATCCACATCAGTGAACCCAGGACAGCAGGTGTCCTCATCTGACCCATGTCCCTTTGGACTGTCGGCCACAGAATGGAAACCACCAACGCCATGTCTCTGCGCATCATCAACATGATCGGCCTGCTGTCCAACTCCACCACAGTCCTGTGACTGTCAGCACACTGTCCCTGACTATAAAGACACTGTCCCTGACTATAGAGACAATCGAACATAACGATGTCAAATTTCTGCCAGCAACAAAGTCTATTACTTCAGTAAAACAGCGCATTTGGGTGGCTCATCATCAAAATCATCCTCATACCTAAACCACATCACATCTCTTATGAAACTTGAAAAACATTGCATATAGCCAACAGCAATTTGCATTTAATGACAGGCAGAGAGCTTTCTGTATTTCTGAACTGTCTTAATCACAGGAACAGTCCCACAGGCTGGCCATGTCTAGAGGAATGCAGTCAAATTTCCTATGTGACAAAACAAAAGTCAGGTTCAGACATTCCTGGCTAAGGCCTCCATGAAGCTGTACAGATGGTTTTAAAACACTTGGGCGAATTGTCCACCATTCCTGTACCTCCTGTCTGACACATGGGTCAAGTGTTTGACCTGAAAAAGCTCTCAGTATCAGCCATGACCTGGACAACCGTGCACCCAGACATGCATTCCAACCACCAGAACTTGCACAACTCGTTGTTCTTCCTGGCAGAAATCATGTAACTTTCATTCTTATCCCAATGCCCATCTTCTGTCTTAAAATATGTTCTTCAACAAAAAAGCAGAAAATACATAAAAACAAAGTTTAAGCACACACCATCATTTCTTCCCATTCACACTGGAAAGTATGCTCTTCTACAGATGACTGAGACCCACACAAAGTGTGTTCTTGAAGATGTGTCTCTGGTCACCACTATTCACATGGTTTGTGTCCCAAGGACTGATGTCACTATGCTATGTCTCTGGTCACCAATATTCACATGGTATGTGTCCAATGGACTGATGTCACTATGCTATGTCTCTGGTCACCAATATTCACATGGTTTGTGTCCAATGGGACTGATATCACTATGCTATGTCTCTGGGCACCAATATTCACATGGTATGTGTCCAATGGACTGATGTCAGTATTCAGCACATTGTCACAATGCACACCCTTGTTGCCATGTCTCTGGACAGTATAATTCACATGTGTGTGTCCAGTGGATACATATTTACATTATGATCTTAGAGTGGTCGGGGCAGAAGGAGTGAGAGGGGTGATGACAGTTACAAAGGAGGACTGGGTAGTGGGCATCCCAACACTTCCTCTCACTTTTCCCACCTGTGTGCAAGTGCAACACATCACACACAACCACCAGCACTACAGTAAGCAGTTTACAAATTGCTGCAACAATACAAAGTAACAGGTCTACAATCTTTTCAACAACACATGTTTGTATACATATCTGGACGTAAATAACAACAGTCTTTTGATATTTGATGACGAGTGATTTAAAGTTACATACTGTAACTACACTGAAGATGACAATGTGTTTAAGGGTTTACAATTCTGCTTTATTTTTTCTCTCCTCATCATCTGTTCCATTCAGGGTATTACAGCTACACCCACACCCCTTACCTCATCATCTGCTCCATCAGGGCATTACACTTACACCCACGCCCCTTACCTCATCATCCGTTCCATTCAGGGCATAACTGTTACACCCACGCCCCTTACCTCATCATCCGTTCCATTCAGGGCGTAACTGTTACACCCACGCCCCTTACCTCATCATCCGTTCCAATCAGGGCGTAACTGTTACACCCACGCCCCTTACCTCATCATCCGTTCCAATCAGGGCGTAACACTTACACCCACGCCCCTTACCTCATCATCCGTTCCAATCAGGGCGTTACACTTACACCCACGCCCCCTTACCTCATCATCCGTTCCAATCAGGGCGTTACACTTACACCCACGCCCCTTACCTCATCATCCGTTCCAATCAGGGCGTTACACTTACACCCACGCCCCTTACCTCATCATCCGTTCCAATCAGGGCGTTACACTTACACCCACGCCCCTTACCTCATCATCGTTTCAATCAGGGCGTTACACTTACACCCACGCCCCTTACCTCCTCATCCGTTCCAATCAGGGCGTTACACTTACACCCACGCCCCTTACCTCCTCATCCGTTCCAATCAGGGCGTTACACTTACACCCACGCCCCTTACCTCCTCATCCGTTCCAATCAGGGCGTTACACTTACACCCACGCCCCTTACCTCCTCATCCGCTCCATTCAGGGCGTTACACTTACACCCACGCCCCTTACCTCCTCATCCGCTCCATTCAGGGCGTTACACTTACACCCACGCCCCTTATTCCTCAGCCACACCCCGCCTTGTGGCTCCACAGCCCTAGCACTGGGAATCCACAGGGAGCAGTTTTCCTTCATGGTAACCAAAGGACTCACTGTGCTACCACCGAGGCACTTTGCTGCTGTTCAATGGCGACTTTTCTGAGTCAGCATTTGAAGGAAACCACTGAGAAAGTCCTGTACTGACAACAGTAACTGCTTAGTCCTGGGGCCATTGTGAGGAAGCACCCCCCTCTCGGGGGGGGGGGGGGGGGGGTCACCATGTCTATCTAGACAGTAACTGCTTAGTCCTGGGGCCAGTGTGAAGATGGCGACTTTTCTGAGTCAACACTTGCAGGAAACCACTGACAAAGCCCTGTACTGATGACAGTAACTGCTTAGTCCTGGGGCCATTGTGAGGAAGCACCCCCCTCAGGGGGGGGGGGGGGGGGGGGGTGTCACCATGTCTGTCTAGACAGTAACTGCTTAGTCCTGGGGCAGTTGTGAGGAAGCACCCCCTCAGGGGGGGTCACCATGACTGTCTAGCGACAGTCCCCCCAACACTTGCCAATACCAACCACCTTGACATGAACCCACCGAGGGCATGCATGTGAAAATGAAATTAACACTGAGGTCACTGTGACATCAGGACAAGAATGGCTGCAGAAACTCAGATCTTTTCATACAGACTCTTTCATGTATGCTAATCGATGAGGATTAGGACAAAACTGTGCGCTTAGTTTCATGATATATCCTGCTGTCAAATATATCCTGCTGTCAACCCCCAGACATATATACAGACATCTGCAGTGGTGGTTAGGAAATGTGAGCAACACTCTCAGAACGCTTCTATGAAGTTGATGATACATACAGGCTTCTACAGTGCTGGTCAGGAAATGCGAGCAACACTCTCAAAACGCTTCTATGAAGTTGATGATACGTACAGGCTTCTACAGTGGTGGTCAGGAAATGCGAGCAACACTCTCAAAACACTTCTATGAAGTTGATGAATCGAGTGTATGGTCACAGTCTTCTCAGTTTAGCGCTTAGCAAAACTCCACTCCGGGTAGGAGCCACCACCTGCAGAAAAAAAAGATTCATTCATAAATGGATCTAATGGGAATCGAACCCAGACCTCCCAGCAACTTTAACCACTACAACGTGGCAGCCATTGTACATGTTTTCAATGACAAAACTGGATACTAAATCAAACAGAAGATTCTATGAGCAGCATCATCTTGGAGAACAACTTTTCTATTCACTGGAGTGATATCTTTCAGTGCAACATAAAACAAAGAAGGAAGGATGCGTTTGTCACGTCATCTTCCTGTGTTCAGCGGCATGACTGTTTTAACATGTTCACCATGACACATGAAGGAAAGGAAAAACGTGAATGAAGACAGAAAAGAAGAAATGAAAACAAGAATGAGGTTGGCAGAAACTAAGAAAGAAGGAAAGAAATCAGGAGGAAACAAAAGGAGAACAGGGGGACAGAGACAGGCAGGAAGACTAGGAGGGGAGGAGCAGAGGGGAGGGAGAGACTGAAAGCAAAAGGTCGTGGATGAGGTCCAGGCGTGGTGTGTCGTGTGCTGACAGGCTGTCTGTGGCTTGGCTTCACTCGTGGATACACAGAAAACTGGTACTCCTGGACACCGAGTTGCAGTCGTCAAAACCGTAAAAATCTCTTCCCAGCACCACGACCACCACTGCCCTCTCCATTCCTTGCACATTTCTGGAGTCTGTCACAATGACTTGATCAGTGGAGGCCAGGGCCAGGTCACGTGCATCTGCAGCGCTAGGGCGACGTGACACTGCCTTGACAGGTACACCATGTCCGCTCAGCCCACGCACAAGGACATCAGCAGACTTTGCATCAGGAAGGTCACGACAGAGAATCCACACGTCCCTGTACTGAGGGGCACCTGAAACCAACACCCTGTCACTTCTGATAAACAGGCCACAGATACCTGATGTAATCACCTGCATTGTACATAACCTCACACACGCAGACTGTACATTACCACAGGCATGCAAACATATCGTTGTGAATAATCATGCACATACACTGTACAAGATCGCACACACATACACACACATGGTGCAAGATCTCAAACTCACACACACACAGAGTTTACGTTTTCACACACATATCATACATGTGCGCACTGTACCTATCACAGATGAAATACTGAAACACACAGAGGCTCTGATGCAGACTAATGTTCACCCTTTCTGCAACTATCAGTATTCATGGCATAGTTTTCAGTGTTTCAAAACAAAAATCAGCATTCAAATATAGCAGGATATCTTATGCTTTTTTCCCCACCATGTAAAATGCCACTGTAATACATTGTGATGTTGTTTGTTGGGCCTTGATGATGATGTAATGTGGCAGCGTGTAATGTAGATGTATTGTGCAATGAATTGTGAGGGTGATATACTGTGCTGTTGATTATTGGTCTTGATGATGTTGTGATGTGTGTGTTTATGTCGATGTACTGCAAAGTGAACAGTAATGTAGATACACTGTGATGTTAACTGGGTCTTGATGATGATGTGATGTGCGTGTCATACTGATGTATTCCAAAGTGAACAGTAATGTTGATACACTGTGATGGTGATAACGGGGTCTTGACGATGTTGTTGTGATGTGCGTGTGTGTGTCATGTTGATGTACTGCGCAATGGACAGTGATGTTGATGCATTGTGATGTTGATTATTGGGTCTGAGTGATGTTGATGTATTGTACGGTGAACTGTAATGTTTATATTTTTATGCCATAATGTGTCATGCTTTGAGCTGTGTGGTGAATTTGTGTCGCACTATGCATTACAAACTGCTGTAACTATAAACTAAGCTAAAACGCTGAAAATCCATGTTCCGGGACTTGTTCAGTCATTTATGCAAATTAGTTTGTCAATGAGCCATAGTTTCGTGTCTGTGTGTGTCGGTGAAACTAGGTTTGCAGGTTAACCCTACAGCGCGACTTAAGTCGCAACAACCATTGATGGCCATGACGTATTGGCGTGACTACCAGCGTAAGGTTAATACTAAAAGCAAACCAGTTCTAACCTATAACGTGTAACAAAGAACTACTCTTACATCATTTTGTTAACAGTCAGACACCTTTACCTCTTTCTGTTCTTTTCCACTTCTATTTTCCCTTGTTTTGTACATGTTTCACCCCTCACTTCTTCAGCATGTAAGCATGTATATAATTACTAATAACCATTCTTGTCTTGCAAACAGTTTGCACCTTTGAACTATACTGATCATAATATGAGCAAAAAATACCTCATATGTATCCAAAAATCTCAACTTCATAAGGATAAACACTTGGTTCTGTAAATACTGTATACATAGTCAAGACCTTTTTATCCAATTTCATCCCTCCCAGAAATCAGATGTAACTTTCAGAGAACCTACCACTTTTCAGTTTTTCTCATTTGCACAGCTGTTTTTTGTTGTAAAAAAAAAAAAAAAAAAGTGCCTATTCTCTCCCTCTCTCTCTGCATGCGTGCGTGCCTGCGCGTATGTCCGAGAGGGATGAGAGGGAGAGAAAGAGAGAGAGGGGAGATGGGGGGGACATAAACTTCTGTTTCACAAAACTTCCAACACTTTTCTGATTAATTTTTTACTACCTTCCATACCTCTTTAAGTGACAGTCAGGTCTTTATTATTGTCTTTATCATCATTATTGTTATTATTATTTCTACTGCCGCTTCCATAACTATTCTTAAACACCTTTACAAGAGTTGCAGTTCCATTTTCCTTAAAAGCTCGAGTCCACACTTCAGTTACAAGAAGGAGGACTGCACGGAAGGGAAGTTTGCCGAGGGGAGAAGTAAGGCTGAAGACAGATTTGAAAACAGATCACAGTAGTAACAAATAGCTGCATTTTCACCGACAATAATTCTAACTGGATCCCTATGGAACAAGCAAGTCTATGCAAGGAACATGGGCCACTAAGCTCCAACCTTACATGCCGATCACACCATTTTATCAATGTAAATTAAGAAGTGCAGGTTGTGTATACGTCACATATTTAAGCCAGCTATGTTCCTAACTGGTCAGCTCCAATGGTGGACGCTGAAGTTTTAGCCGAAAAGCAAGACTGGTAGTAGTGACATGAACTTCATGCAAACTACAATTCATTTTTAAAACATAAATATAGAGAGATTTTAAATGTAATTAATAACGAACCACCAAGAAAGCGTAGACAAACGAATCACAAGACAAAACACGATGGGTTTCGCCTCTCTAGGTCTTCTTCAGGCAAGACACAAAACACCCGGGACAACAAAAACAAACGAGCAATCACTTACCTTCATTCACCTGTTTCTTCATTCAACGCCCATCTTGCGCTGAAGTGAATGAAGATAAGCGATTGCTCGTTCATTTTTGCTGTCCTGAGCGTTTTGTATCTTGCCTGAAGAAGACCCATGGGGTCGAAACACCTTGCTTTGTCTTGTGATTTGTTTGTCTACGGTTTTTTTTTGGCGGTTCACTATTAATGACATTTAAAATTTGGTGAGATTTCCGCCTGCCGTTGCCTCACTTTGCAGTTACATAAATAGACGGAATGAAAAAGACAGTGATTCCAGAACAGAAATGCAGGGGTGGGAGCAGAAAATCATAGCTATACTGAAAAGGCCCGGGGTCCAGGGGGCCGCTTCAGGCCCTGGTGGTGGGTGCAGGGGAAATGCCCTGCTGAGGGGTCTGGGGGGCAACGGCCCCTGGGGTGCAACGGCCCCCAGACACTGACAAAAATTTGTGGCCTCTCTTTGAAAACAAAGTTAATAATTAACTTCTATACAAAAAAAAAAACACTCCAATACGACAAAATATGACTTACTGTTTAAATATCAAACTGAAAATGTTATGCCAAGTACTTTGAATACATATAAATTCAGTAAACCATCAAAACAAAATAGGATGCAATGTATAGATATAACTCACCAGTGATGCTAATAGAAGATAGTGACCAAATTTCAATCACTTAATATATAAGTTCAAGAACGAGGATTCCGTTTTTGTTTTAGTCTTACATGGCTTAAATTCAGCAGAGAGTCAACGTCTGCACAAGCACTGGATTGGAACAAACACTGAGCAAAATCAAAAGCTTCAGTGGGCCAAGTCTTACAATAGAAATCAGTGGCTGGTGGCACTGGGGTATCTGAAAAAATGAAAGTCAATGATTAGAGTGGATGAACCTGGAAGCAATAAATCAGTAACCCCAACTGAACAAATGTTGAGAAGAAAATCAGTGGCTGCAATGAGTGAACTTGAAAAAGTCTATCAGCTAAAGCAGCAAGGTGAGTATGGAACTGGAAATCAGTGGCTGCAGTGAGGCGAATCATGGAAGTCAGAAGTCAGTGACAGTAGCAGTCAGCTTTTCAATGTCAACAGTGGGGCAATTCTTGGAAACAGAAATCAGTGGGATCAGTTTTTTTTTTTTTTTCTTTTAAACCTACATTGGGGCGCGTCTTGGAAAGAGAAGTCAGTAACTGCAACAAGACCATTTGACTTGTACACAAGCTTCCGGCTGCACAGAATACACCAAGCAGCGCCCACTTCATTTGTTTTCCGCAGCCATTTTCGGAACGGACGATTCAATTCGTCCATCTCATCCATCCATTCACTTTTCCACTTGTTTTTCTTCAGGTCACTGTCGATCTTCCGTGACTCTGCTTCGTCGTTAATGAGCTCCATTTTGGACAAATATAAAGCGCGATGACATGGTCTTCACGCATTAAAAACAAGATGGCAGATTTCAAATACCAGCGGCATGAAAACCTCAATCAGAACACGGAATGCGCACATGGAAAAAAAAAGGGGGGGGAATTTGCTACATGGAATTCCGTGTCACTACAGAAGTCTCCCACCCCTGGAAATGAATTCATTTCTGAGATAGGCACTGATGAAGCCAACTTGATCGAGTTGAAAAGAAAACTTTGTGATTTTGTGATCTCCCAACTTTCAGAGTTTGGGACAAAGAGTCATCGATTTGGTTGTCAAACTGCAGACCAACAAAGCTTTGTTCGACTGAAGAAGGCGACAGTGTTGGGACTGGTCCAGGACCAAAACTGGTCATTTTTTTCATTCTTGTGGACTGCCGTGAAGTGTCCACAGTTTGCACAGCAACAAACACGAATGTTGACCTTCACTGAATCATGGCGCTGAATCAAGTTCACAGCCCCACAAATGGGTGAAACGCTATAGTATATGTCTGCAATTGTTTCTGGCAATGAACAATTGAGCTTATCCAATTCTGAGATCACGGGCTGACGAGCTATCTAACCAAGATTAATCCGCAAATAGACCAATCTTCCTCCATATTTTGACAAGCTTTTTTGTGAATTTTACTCAGCAACATTGTGTTTGGGCAGAATTTTCCATGCTAACTATGGAAAAGTCATACAGGTGAACTGGTCTGCATATATGGTACATTCTAACACTCAGATACACATGTGTGTACACTGTCAACCACAACTTCTCCTCCCTTCCCCCATCCAAGTCATTTTCTTTACAGAAACTGACCGTGAATTACTCTATTGATTAGATCGAGATCGGATTGTCTCTCACCAGGATCCGATTTGTAACAGGATTTGACAAATAACATCTCATCAGGACCAACATTTTCTAAATGATTGGATCTAAACCTGATTATCTTCTGAAATCAGCATTTTCAACAGGATGAGATCTGGATCTGTAATCTTATGAGGACTGGCAGTCTTACAGTGTTATTATGGACCTTATGACAATACTGTAACAAACAAGTTTACAAGGACAGTGGTAACAATATGAGGATGATGATGAAGTAATAATAATGATAATATTAAAGTAATGATGATGCTCATACTAATATTAGGTACCGGCAGCCAAAATTAGCATTTATTTTGTTTTTCATGCTTAAAATATGCATCATTGCAAAGTAAATGGAAAAACATACAAAACACAGCAAGAGAATGAAGTCTCTATCTTCAGTCGTTTTCGAGATATTGCGGTTTGAAGTTGCAACATTGCAAGTTGCAACGTTTTTATGCACCTGACAAAATAAGATATCTTCCAAGTTTGAAAGCCAGTAAGATCATACATGATTGGTACATCTGGTTATAAATTGGTGTTCTCAATCTATACAACTTACACTCTTTGCACAAGTAAGTTCAGGGGGTTCAGTTTGCATGGCTTTTGTGTGATAAAGTGTTAAACTTGTAATAAATAGCAATTCAGCACTTTTCGAATTTGCATGATGTGGCTACTTTGAAGCGCTGCAGCACAGTAAGAATAGCCATTTCAGAGTTTCCAGTGGTTTGGACAAACTCTCTAAGTTGTACTAAGCAAAGTCATTTTTTTCTGAGGTATGTGCTATAAAACAGTTATGAAAACTTCTGTGCTAAAAACAGGATATATTGCAATTTGGACGGTGGAAAAATGGGGGTAGAATCGCCCGCCACACTTGAAATTGCTGTAACTTCTAAACTACTTCATAAACTGTTTCCAAATTTTGTATACAGCTTCTGTACAATATTTCCTGGAAATCAGAGTGTACATTTTTGTTATTTTGTACCTATTATACCTAACATTTTATTTCCTGTACTAGAATAGTGGCCAACAGGGGCGGAATGATGATGATATCTGAATTAAAGCCGACAGTTTTTCAAAACTTACTGACAGATTTCAACAAAAACTTGGTATGATGTTGTCTGCATTGTTATTTATAAAATCATGTTATTTTTGCTGTTTCTGACAAGTGTTGGCAGCCACCAAACAAAAGGTCACTTACGAGAAGGGTGGGGAGTGCACTCTTTGCCGACAGGCAGATTGGGCCGACTACATATAGTTCGTTTTGTATGCAGCATACTTCAGGCATAGTTCACTGTTAATTGGAACAGACCAGGCATGGCCAGTGGTTGTTTTGGAGACTTATGTTGAAGTCACTGGCAAACACAAATATGCTTTGCAACAAATCTGTGTCTGTCTGGTTGGCCACACAAGCATGTTGTTTACAAGAGCAAATTTCCTCAGAAAATTAATGTCTGCTTTCGCAGGAGAGTGGGTCTGTGACAGACTGCCAAATCATCATCATAGAAAACTACATTCTGGCCAATTTTGGTAAAGATAAGTCTTCCAGAAGGCAATCAGTGGCATGTTCACCGATTTCATCATTGATGCAGCATGATTGCATCCTGATTCCTCAAAATGGGTGTGATAACTTCTTATGTCTCCATCTCTTCCTCGGTCACCATCACTTCATCAGTCCCCAAGCCCAACTGCTCTGCCTCAGGAAAAGTTGAAGTGGAGACACAGCTCACACCTCCTCCACTTTATCCTGGTCTGGTGGTCCAACTGACAACACAGCCAATAGTGAACACTGGCATGTGTGGTAAAGATTGTGGCCTATATGAAGGTTTTGGGTGACCAGCCACCCACGAACCCTGGCATGTCGGGTAAAGGCTGTGGCCTATATGAAGGTCATGGGTGACCAGCCACCCATAAGCTCCAGCACGTGAGAATGTGTCTTTAATTGGTATGGGTGACATGCCACCCACAGTATCTGGCGAGGATTATAAGTTTTTATTATTTTCTCCTTTATCTACCACCAAAACACCACAATATTTAATGGGGGCAAGCACAAATACACAATGAACAAAGTCATAAAAAACATTAGTTACATATTATGAAAAACCGAGAGAGTTATGAAGATTTAAACAACAGTCTGGGTAATTTTTCACTCACAAGCTCTGGCAAATGTTTAAACAATATAACCAAAAAAATGTGGATGCATTTTCTCAGTTAAAGAAAAAAAATGAAAAGAAAAGAAAAAACATTAAAGCATGGTACAGGACCACTTGATTGAACTATGAGTGCATGCTTTTATGTAAATTTTCCCTGTCTGTTTCTTCATCATTGTGTGATATCTTTGTGTGTGTGTGTGTGTGTGTGTGTGTGTGTGTATGTGTATGTGTGTGTGTGTGTGTGTTGTTGTTGTTGCTGTTACTGCTGTCCATTCCTTATAATTTAATTCTAGTATCGGTTGTTCTTTGTAAGCAAAAATGTATTGCATGTTCTTTGTAAACAAAAGGTACATCCTTCGCAACACATTATTTTGTCAACAGGGTGTGATTTAAGCCAATAACATGTTAAGCATTTCATCATTATGACTTTGAATTAACTTGTTGATTTAATCATTGTGAATGTCAAACAACATAAATATACACTATAATGTTTTCATTTTTTTAAACAAAAGGTAAAATAAAAGAAAGATTTAACGTTATTTTGGACTCTAGGTTTTTATCAACTACTCGGTTTATTCAGTATGTTTGTGCTGTTACAGTATATACCTAACTGTGGAGCATAACATACAATCACCAAAAAATATCATAACTGTTACTGTCACAACAATGTAATGTCTTGGCAATGCAATGCTACTGTAGTTGTATCCTAGCAGTTTTTACTTGAAAGTAATCACCAAGTGTTCAAAGCCTTACTGTGTTTGCCAGTAAGGAGGGAAGGGGTGGGGAGGGGGGAGAAAGCAAATCTTTACAGCTAAATTATAGAAATGTCAAATACACTAGGGGAAAAAATTAGATTGCTAAACTAAACTTCGTCGAGTCCGATTGACTTGACAATGACTAACCCCCCCCCCCACCCCCCCCCCCCCCCCTCCCCCAACGCCCACTACACCCTCCTTACTGTCCAACTTCAGACTCTGTTCTCTCTCTCTCTCTCTCTCTCTCTCTCTCTCTCTCTCTCTTATTTTTTTTACTCCCAAACATGCTTGCACATGGAGTATGACAGTAATGATCAGTGTTTCGATCGACGGTCATTATCAGAAGACAGCGCTTTCAAAGCCTCTGACCGTCTTGTACACGCGGTTGTAGCTTCGGTTTGAATATCTGTCTCAAACAGATGCTTTTAACGACGATTTTTCTCTCTAATCGTGTAATGGAATCAGTAACCAGTTCACAAATACATGAATCGACATAAGTGAAGTCCATTACTGATACCTATTTTCATTAGTTTGCCTTGTACAAAAATATGATCGCTTCGAACGGCGCAACGCATGGGCCATTTCCGACTGTTTAATCTTGACGAACACCAGCTGAATTACGAACAAAAAATAACTAAGCATTGGCACGGTATTAAGAGAAAAAAATAATTGAATCGTTTCATTAATGTTCTGGTTTGTTATTATGTGCGTTATCTTACCACGTGCATCTTGCAATTTAACAATGATTAGCGCATTCGACTCGGTCATTGTTGGATCTCGGCTTTGTTCCGCCATTGTTGAAATCTTGGACAAGGAGCGAATGTTTGCATTTGATACCTTCGCTTTGATTGGCTTGCGCTTTTCGAGCGCTCAACCAATCGCTTAGCTTGATACACCAATGAATGCGGGGAGAGAACGGCCTTTCTACCGCATTGTTAATGTGTAAGTTTTTTTCGCAGTTTTTTTTTTTTTTTTTTTAGCAACGAGGTTGGAAAGACAACACTTGTAACAAGCCTCATAAAAACTTCGATTCTAATTAAACACATCGTACTAAAACGAAAAACACACTGAATAAAGCTTGAAACATGCTCTTCTATTCTGACCCATTTAAACGCCAATGAATGGAATGAACACACTGTATGTGTTGATTTTCGACACAGTGTAGCTTGAACGCTCAGCCAAATGCCGCCTGCGGCATGTCAAGATGTGTGACACGCTTCGTTTTCGTGTGAACGGATGGGTGTACTTGGAATAAAACAATCCTCATACCGTCTATTGCAAACACAAATAAACAACACAGAGTTCAAAAGGAAACTATTCTTTATCCTTCACAATTTTCATCTGATTCTAAACACGTTTTTCATAGATACTTCCTCATGAAAACGAGCATTTTTTCACTCGGCTGAACTTTCCCGTACGCTGAAAGACGGGCTGCCGGTACCTACTAATATGATTATAATTGATTCAACACTTTCTTCCTTGCGCTGAAATCTGAAGCGATCAAAGCTAAGTGAATTTTCGTTATTCTATTCCTTTATGTTTCACCTGAAGAAGACCGAAGAGGTTGAAACAGTGTTGTGTGTTTGTCTTGTGACTCGTTTGTCCACGTTTCTCTGGGCGGTTTGCCAACATTTATTTAAGAAATGATTATAAGATGTTTTATCATCATACTTATACATCTCCTATCCTCAGTAAGAGTCCAAACTCTGAGCACTTTCACAATCTACCCTGATTTTGACACAACAGGCTGCCTGCATGGGCACAGCCAACTGAACAGCTGCCAGCTGGCGCTAATCATTTGTGTCAGAAGTCATTTAGTTGAATATCAGTCGCTCAAACTTTTACTCATTCCCTCGATTCCACGGAGGATGCACACTATGTGAATACATGTCATCCATAGCAACAGCCAAACTGGCATTTCCTTCTGATGGCTATGTGTTCGCAAGATGTTATACCTGAGCTCACACAGGGAGGTTCAGTTTATAGTCTCATTCCGAGTACTATTTGGGAACTGCAGTTTGAACCAATGTTAACTCTGAGGTAAAAAAAATCCCCCCTGTACCGAAACAGCCTGGCAGAGATTCAAACCCTCCATCCCACAATCATAAATCCAGCGTAAGCTATCCCGGGTCAATGCTGATGATGGTAGCAATAAGCTGATGATGGGTAATATGGATAATAAGATGAAGATGATGATCAGACAAAAACCTCCTACCAGGCTGACCCACACGCAGTTCATGCGTCATGAGGTGACCAATGGTGTCGGCACACAGGACACACACTCCCAGGGATACCCCTCAGAGTGACCTGCTTGACCTCGGTGCTGCAGCAAGCGGACTGGTGGTCCCTCTGTGGGGGGAGGCAATGCCGGGGCACTATACAAGGGAATGATGTCGTAATTTATTGGAGGTGTTCTTTCCACCTCTCTGGTGACGGCAGGTGGACACTAAGAGGTTCATTCAATGTCCTTATCCAGCCAGGATGGTGGGGGACATGTGGCGTAGCGGTCCCATCTCCATACCCCTGCAGCCCACACATGCACGCATGGCAGTCGATCCTGGACTGCTGTGAGCCATAGCACAAACCTGTTCCTGTGACACAAGATAAACAAAGTCTGGTATAGGTCCAGAAAACTTCAGATAAACAAAGTCAGATATAGGTCCAGAAAACTTCTGATAAACAAAGTCAGGTATAGGTCCAGAAATCTTCTGATAAACAAAGTCAGGTATAGGTCCAGAAATCTTCAGATGAACAAAGTCAGGTATAGGTCCAGAAATCTTCAGATGAACAAAGTCAGGTATAGGTCCAGAAAACTTCTGATAAACAAAGTCAGGTATAGGTCCAGAAAACTTCAGATAAACAAAGTCAGGTATAGGTCCAGAAATCTTCAGAAGAAGAACAAAGTCAGGTACAGGTCCAGAAAACTTCAGATGAACAAAGTCAGGTATAGGTCCAGAAAACTTCTGATAAACAAAGTCAGGTATAGGTCCAGAAAACTTCAGATAAACAGTCTGGTACAGGTCCAGAAAACTTCATGTAGATATGACATGTGATCTACAGATCTGTGGTACACACTTATTCATCTAGATCGGTCATTCTTTGCCAGTGGTCACAAATTAGGGTCACAAAACAAGAATATATACTTTACTGTTGATGTTTAGCTCAAATGCCTGTGAAATGAATATACTTCGTACCTGCGTAAGCAAGACTTTTGTTGAAGTGTGTGCGGGAAAAAGAGAAATTGCCAAACAAATGCCAAAACAGTGGTCAGAATGGCATCCTGTTTTATGACACTGGTCACCCAAATTCTTCACAGGTGTATTACAATGGCTAGTAATGAATAACGTAACTACATTAAGACGTCTATATGAAACAAATTCACTAAGTGAGTCATTTAGATGGCTAAAATTCACAAATTTTCATTCTAACTTGTGAATTTTTAGAGATGAAATTTACAGTTACAGCATCACATGATGTGTCCCAGTTGACAGGCAACTTTGTGTTCTGCTGCTGACCCATTGAATACTATTTTGGGGAGCCCCAAGCCAGACAGCGAGAAAGTTTGCATCACAGTGTTCATTTTCGCTAGCTATTGGCAAGCATATCTTAAATCCAAGGGTAATAAAGTCGAATATTCTTCGTCATGTCCCAAATGAAACTCTAAACTTTAAAGATCGTTCCTTAGACACCACGCGCAGTTCAAGTTTTGATTCAAAACACTGAATGCGAGGACCCCTGCCTCTGCACACTGTTTAATGACCTTTCCCCACACAAATGACCAAATTTGGGAGCCAAACAAGCACAAAAACAGCGACATGTCCCATATTTCTGTCGCTGGAAACACCGTTTACCACAGCCATTGTCAACAGGCAGATCGCGATGGTTTCCTTCCACACTACTGCCTCTTTTTAGGATCATTTTTAGCGATCATCAACATTTGGAGGTAAGAAGAAATGTTTTTGCTTTATTATTTTCTAAATGCCTTCACAGATCTATGAATGACTGTTCGATATGACTTGATGGTTCGAGTGGCTATGACACATGCTTCGTTTGTCGTCTGCTGTCCCATATAATGCGAGTGACTTTGAAAAGAACTTTGCTAACGATCTCAGAAGTGAATGGGAATGGATACCTTCTGTTGTTTTAACAGAGTTTTAACATTAAGAATTACACTGTCTGGTATCTTCGATAATCTACTTGATAAATGAGCACAAATGGGTCACTGGTAACTTCAATTCAAGGGACGCTGTTACGAACCAGAAACTGGTTAGCTAAATGTGTCCCTGTAATGTGTGCTGCCCGTTCTGTTGTATACATTCTTTTAACAACACACACTTAGCAACAACAAACTGCATTTTTTTGCTTTTTCACCACAGCGTTTGAAAACGGCATCATACTTTCTGTTTTCAAAATGCACAGCAAATACATACATTTTGAATGTTCAATTGCCAGGGTTTATCACTGTTGCCAGCTAACAAGTTATGATTCTGAAGAGCGCTCAAAATATCTTGAATGGAACATGGGTTAAAGAGTTCCTCAGAAAACAAACAGAGAAGACCCACAAGGCATAAAGATACACAATGATATCCAAAGAAAGAGGAGTGCATAGAACTTTTACATGCTGATAACTCCTCAACATCCACATGGGGAAGGGGGAAGACTTAAACCTTAATTCATCTTTTTTTTTTTTTTTTTCAAAGTACAAGTTACATTAGCAAAGAGGGACAGTATTTCATTTCTACTTTTTTCGTGTCTTATTGTCAGGTTCTGGAGGTTGCTGAGACAGACGAGGTTCTGACTGCTTGCTGCACTACTTGGTGGAGAAGGGCGGTGTCTTCGTCTGGACGGACAAGGCTTGGCATCACACATCCCAGATCAAAAATGTGCTACCACTCTCTCTTGTGCCTGGAAGACGCCTGGCTTCCACCGTCAATTGAAACTCATAAGAACAGACATTTCTTTCCCTTTTTTTGTTCTTTTTGAGTACCTGTTGGGTGTATGCATTATGCGTAACACAGCTACCTTTAAATATAACATTTCCATAAGTCCTCTTTACTTTCTTATTGAATATTAAATGTGTGTGAAGATGATGCTGTCCTCATATTGTGCATGTGTGAGAAAGATGGCTGAGATACTGTTCTTCTTGTGTGTTTAATGAAAAATATGGACGTGTAGGTCACTTGCATTACCATGTCCCAGGTGTTGCCCAGTTCAAAGTGTCAAGGTGACCTAAACTTTAATCTACTAATTAAGTTTCATACCATTCATACAACACTCCCTACATGTTCAGATTAAGACAAAGCAAACTGTTAACCCTCTTGCATTTGTTTCACCCGTATCCAACTGCTCTGTTTGTCTCCCCTGGTGTTCGTTACGGCCGCACCTGGCCGCACGTGCTGCGTTACTTTCCCCTCACACTGTTACCTTGTGTTAAGTCAAGGCTGGCCAAAACAAATGGGCATCCCCTGAGGGGTGTCCAATGAAATCTTAGCAGTAGTATGAGGCGTGGGAAAAACAATTCATTCACAAAGACTAGGGTCGTGAACTGACCACATTCCATTGATTTCTCAAAAAAAATATGAAATACTAGGAGCAGTTTTGGGCCGAAAAATTTATGCAAGAGGGTTAAAGAATTTCTTTAGTTTTAATCAAGCATGTGTCCCAATGTTTTGCGTGTTACCTTCAGTGAGGGAAAATGTTTGTCATCCCGTTGCATTCAAACATTGTTGGCAGCCGCTTCCTTTTTCAGCACATTTCTAAACATTAACCATGAAAAGTATTACATCACGAAGTTACAGCTTCTTTGGAAGTGTTTTAAGTTTTTCCCTTCTATTCCTCATTCTTGTGACCACTAGCAAAGAATAACTGACAAGAATTCCAGATTTCCATGTGGTATTGTACGCTTTTTTTTCCACATCAAAAAAGACAGCAACCACATGTTGTTTATGAATGAAGGCGTTGCGGATGGTGGTTTCCAGACCAGACTAAATGGTCGACGGTCGAGTGATACTTCTGGAACTGGCCGAAAGGCCATCGGTTTCCAGATTCCACATCAGACGACAGTTGACCATCTTTTCCATTAGCTTGCAGAGGCAGCGGTCAGAGCTACTGGACGATAGTTTGAAGGGTTGGTAAGGTCTTTCCAGGCTTAAGAATGGGAATGATCAGGACTTTTCACCAGATGATCGGAAAGCCCCCTGTGTTCCAGGTATGGTTGTAGACTTAAAGTAGGGTCTAGAGACAGCTATCTGGGAGATGTTTTAACAGCTGATAATGAATATCATCCGCAGAATCGTTGCAGGTTTGCAGACCTGATTTCAGTTCATCAACTGAAAAGGTGGATTGCATACTTCAGAGTTGTCTGAAGAGAAATTGCTCGAACATTTTTTCTCTGACTTGGTTTTTTTAAAAAGGCTGCAGATTTACTTGAGGATGATGAGTTCTGTTGAACGGTAGAATCCAGCAGATTGGCAACATCTTTTCTGTCAGTTAATATTGATGGGTGTGGTGTTCTTCCCTTTGATTATCTTGATGATGTTCACGACTTTTTTTCTTCTTGGGTTTTTTTGATGTCAGCCTGGAGCAGAAGTTTCTCCAAGACGGGACTTTACTGATTTTAAAAGTGTCTCGTTTTGGCAGTTTTTGATGGGCTGGGGTGTTGTGAGCTAAAGATCTTTGGACTACCCACCACTGAGCCTGCTTGCCTTCTCTGGAGATGTATTGGCAGTCAGAATTAAACAAAGGTGTTTCAGGCAGGCGATGTTTTTCGCAAGACACATGAATCCAGGTTTTTGCAGACTTGATCAAAGTATTCGAGATTCCGCTGGGTCTTGACTTTGAAGGACATTAGTTTCCTGGAGCTCCTTTGAAATATTTGCAGCCAAAAGATTTCAATAACCTTCTTATATTACGGTGTTGTGCAACAGAGTCATTGTCAGTCGTTATGGACTTTAACAGAATGGGAAAATGGTCACTTCCATGCAGGTCGTCTTGGACAGACCACTCACAGCCCAGGATCAGTGAGGGGTCACATACTGACAAATCTAAACCTGAAAGTGTATCTGTGGAAGAATGGAGCTCAGTTGGAGACCCATCATTCAGACGACACAAGTGTGCAAATCTGAAAAAAAAAACCATCTTCAAGATGCTGACCTCTGGATGAAGAATTCACACTACCCCAAAGGGGATTATGGCCATTAGAGTCACCCAACAGCAAACAAAGGCAAGGAAGTTCTTCAATCACACCGACAAGGTCCTGACAACAAACCAAGACACAAGGTGGTGGATATAATGAGCAAACTGTAATGCTTTTATGGACAGCAACTCTCACAGCTACTACCTGAAGAGTAAAAGCAACAGGGATAAACAGCAAAGCTTTGTGGAGAAGAAGGTCAATGCCGCCCATTAACCCTTACACTGGGTTATTTAACAATGTACTATTAAAAAAAGTATTATGTAAAAAATGTACTATTAAGTATGCTGTCTGGTGAATCAACAGAAGGAAAGTTTGAAAAAAAAAGTTACGTTTGTATAATATGCATTAAGTTTTCAATGGTTTGTTGTATTTGAACATGACATGCAGAATACAAGTTGTTGGTAACTGAGTAAAGAATAATATAAAACAGACCCGGTGTGCTTGTGAGTGTTTGATTAGGTACTTACATATCTATAATGTGAAAATAACAGGTGAAAACAAGTGGCACATCCTGCTTGTCGTTCTCAAGAGCTTTTTCACAAATAATCCAGTCAATGATGTTCCCACAGTATCCAGAAATAAGTTGCAGCAGCCTTTTTCAAAGGAAAGTCAGTGTGGATTATAAATTTATATCTGTCTTCCATGTAGGTAATTCAGGTAAGAATGAATAGCATAGAGTTCAGTTTTTTCACACTGAAATCGCGTGCTGATAACACACACACACACACACACACACACACACACACACACACACACACAAATGGTCGCTATCAACAATGTAATAGCCCACACTGTCATCGTTTACGTTTGAAAGGTTTAGGATCATCTGGAAGCGCTACACTGACTGATTTTTTTTCTTCCCAACTGAATGGCATCTTGAGATTCCCCTCACCCTCAGGCACTCATCCTGTCATTGTCCATGTCGATCTCAAAATAACGATCACATGGTGCTTGATCTAAATCAAAACTATCCCCCCACCACACCCAGTTCATTCACAATGTACGTAACTGCTTCTTCATAAGCTGTTTCCACAAGAAACTCAGCAAAAACATCTTCAAACAAGTTCCTAATTCTATCACGTTCTCCTTTGGATGTCACCATTTTTGTCTGCCAGACATGTTGCGTTGCACTATGCATTACAAGCTGCTAACCATGAACTCAGCTAAAACGCTGAGAATCCATGATCCAGGGCTCGCATGGTCGTTCATGCAAAATAATTTCTTACTGAGCCATAGTTTCAAATCTGTGAGTGTCGGTGAAACTAGGCTCACCCTCCAGCGCGACTTATGCCGCGACAACCACTGACGGCCATGACATAATGGCGCAACGTATGTCGCGACAACCGGCATAAGGATTAATCCCAACGTGGAAGGTTGTGCAGGTTTTGAAAGAATACTGAAGCCAGAAAGAGTGAAGGTCTTCTGGCTTTGAATTTTTTTATTCCTGAGGAGCTACTTCCTGTGGTCCAAGCGTATGACACAAAAGCAGCAGCTCCTCAAAGTCTGAGTTAAACCACAGACATTCCGAGGGATGAATTCACTATCCATGGTGCACAGGACAAACAGGAGAAAAATCAGTTCATCTCCAACTTGTTGTCTGCGTCTAATGGAGCATATCTGTTTTGAAGATGGACAGTTCGTTTCATTCTCCAGACCTGCTGGCATATTACCCACAGGTGGAGATGGTTTACGTTTTGGACACGGTGGAGGTCGCCTTTTAATCTCCACCATCTCACACTTGGTTCGACTCCCTTGCCCTCACGGGAACTGCTCTCGAAAGTTTGAGGCAGGAGAACTGGTTTTCTTTTAGTCTGCCTAGAAGCAGATGGGATGGGGGCAGTCTGAGAAGTGACGGATTTATTGCCCCCCGCTAGGGACATCCACTTTGGATTTGGAGGTGGTGGATTTGCCTCCACCAAGCTAGGTAATTTCTCTTGCAATATTTTCAAAAAAAGAAACGCATCAGTTTGACAGCAAACGGAAAAGCAAAAAAATTCTTTACAGCCAAAGCGCATGAAGAAACTGGAGCAGACTGACTGCCAAGGACCTGCCTGCGTGCCGCGAAAAATGAAATTTTATTTTCCATTTTTACTTTTTGGATGTTTGCTTCCTGAATCCAAATTGAGCAGTTGCGTGATGAAGAGGGGTGGTCAACGTCACAGTTTGCACAATGGGCTGGATCTTTAAATGGCCCATCATCGGTTGCTTTGCAGAAAACATCACACACTTCCTCCCCAGAACAGCCATCCTTGACGTGTCCAAACTTCTGGCACCTGAAGCACGGCATCTGAGATGGAATGGAGAATTGAATACGAACATTCAAATAACCAGCTCTGATTACTTGTGGCAATGATGGTGTGCAAAACGTCAGAGAGAGGGTGTTGGTGGACATTCTTTCTGTTCCCTTGCCAACTATCACCCCATGCACATCTGTCACACCTTGGGATGCAAACTCCGTTTTGATTTCAGCCTCCACAACACCTCTCAGATCCGGATGTCGAATGACTCCCTCAGATGTATTCTGCTGTTTATGGGGAGTCGCCCACATTTCCCTGTCTACCAGTTTTGTGGCTCTCAGCAGCTGCTCCCACTGTCTCTTGGATTCACACTGAATGAGGAAGGTACCATTTCTTTGTCTCTTTACCCATTGTGGGTCTCCTGAGATTCCCTGGAAGCCCTTTTGAATAAAAAAAAAAACTGACGTGATGCAGAGATAGGTTTGTCCTGTTACGTACCCTCAACAATCAACCAACATTCAGTCACTCTTCGTTTCCACCTCGGAATCAGAGACCACCTCAGACTCCTGTGTTACTCCCTTTTTTTTTTACATATGATTGTACCTTTCGTTACTTTGGGAGGAGGGGGGTGTGGGGGATTTGGTGAAGAAGCCATTCTTTATTCTTTTTGCTGTTTGTTTTTTTTCCATCTCTCCCTTACCTACCCGCCATGGAGTCGAACTAGGGGCCAGGACCAAGAAGCCACTGTCTTGACCCCTTCTAGGCTCCAGGAGAGATGTACGACAAACAGGAGCCTACCAGCCCTGCCCCCCTTGATCATGCTCAACTCCCGGGGACTGAGAGCCTAGCACTCTAGGAGTCACCTTGCTGAGGTAATTGCCTGTCTTAACCCCCCAGCCCCATGCAGGGGCAGCCGACCCATAAACCTGGGTCAGAGGGTACCTCCTGTCTAGAAGAGGTCCAAGCCAAAGAGATGTGTCTTGGGCACCTGCTTTCTAGGTCAAGCCAAAGAGATGTGTTTAGGGCACCAGCTTTCTAAGTCAGGAAAGATCCAGTAAAGACGGCAGAAGATAGAAAAAGAAAAAAAAGGCGGGTCACTATTTGTCAGGACCCTCGCCCTTAACCTGTCTGGCATGGGACACCCTACCAGGGGCATCAGCTCCCACCACATTGTGCTTAGGCCAGACAGCAACTTGGCTTTCCAGGCCTTGAATCCTTTTAACTAGCCTATCATCCAAGTACTGGTGCCCCCACCAGCAGAGCCTAAGAGATCACTGGACAGCGCAAGCCTTCCGACCCATGCCAAGGCTGCAACCCCCGGAAGGTCCAAAATATAAACATACTTGCACACGCTTACACACACACACACACACACACACACACACACACATGTGCGCATATCTACTAATCAAGTCATCAAAAATAGTGACCTGACAAAAAAAAAAAAAAAAAAAAAAAAAAAAAAAAAAAAAAAAAAAAGAAAACTGACCTGTCTGCAGGAGCCTCATCGAAGAGAATGAAGGCCTCAGGATCAGGACCAGCACCAAGCAGTTGCACCAGATTGGAAACATCTGTATCAACGTCATCCAGGTCACAATGATGCCGATGGATGCTTCCGGCGGGTGCTGCTAGTGCTGTGTCCCCAAGCATTCTTTGCAACTGCTCCCCGCAGCAAGATGGTCAGCGCTGCATTGTGAGAATCACTGACCACCACCACCCTCCTTCCCTGCCTTGCCCACTGCAGGGCTTTCAACACCAGGACTACCGTTTTCCCGCAGCCTGGCGGACCCTGCAGGTACAGGTACTGTGGCTCCGGCCGCATGTTGAGCAGAGCCAACTGCTGGGGCACGAGGACGAGGGAGACGAAGCGCAGAGCAGTTTCAGCCACAGCCTCTCCAAAGGTCCTCAGTACCTTGCGTGGGTGGCCAGCTGTAGGGATGTCCACCGTGCTGGCTGGTCCACAGAATCTGTCAGCATTGCATACATACATTCACTCACGCACACACATGGGTATATGGTATATAGCATTGTCATGTGATGTAGCCTCACATGGCAACATGTGACATTCCATCACATACGCCCTTATTTATTAAAAAAAGCATTTCCCTAGGTAGGGAAAAAAAAAAGGTAAAAGAAAGGATAATTTACGTGGCCTGACCAGTGTGATCGGTGTCGATGTGGCTATAGATGCAGGGTGATTATTGGCTGAATGGACGGATGTTGTCCATTGGTCAAGTAACCAAGGCCTGGTAATGCGTAGAGTCAGATGGGTACTCACTGAATATGTACTCTGGAAGAGCGCAGGAAGGAAAAATAAGGTATAGGAAGGAGATGGCTTGGGGACACTGACCAGACAGGTTGTTTGGAACCGCAGAACGAGATTCATCTGTAATCTACCATTACCAGGTGAGGTATACACAGATGGGGAGAGAAAAGAGAGAGAGTTAAGAAAAGGGCAAAAAGAGAAAAGAATTTATCATTATTCCAATTTTGAAATAGATTATTTACACAGACTTCATTCATGTTTCAGCCCTTCCCGGTGCTGTGGCAGCACCAGTAATGGTACGAGCAACTGGGGCATTTGTGTTACACGTATTTGGGCTACAGTGCTGTGGCAGCACTTAATCGTGAAGAGGATGACGACTGTTGTGGTCATGAGAGAATTTAAAGAATTTGTCGTGTTGTTCCCCAATGAATATTGACGGTTCCCCTGGGTCGGAAATCAGAGATGAGCCATCTTCGATTCTTCTTTGGAAAATGTATCAATTGTTTCTCCAGTCAAGAGAGAAACCCGTAAAAAAAAAAAAATGTGAATGACTATGTAAAATGAGATGAAATTTGTTCCCAGATCGTGGACCTGTGGAATGTTTGTACCTCCACCAGAGAGGAGGAACACAAGATTTAAAGATTTGAAAAGCTGATTATTGTTTAGTGAATTATTCCCCGGAGAGGAGGGGAGAAGAAAGTTATTGTAGTGCGCCCTCTGGTTGTTTGGAGAGATTGCGTGTGCACGGAGTAAGTGCTGAGCTGAGTGCGTGTATGCATTTGTGCACAGTGTGACAATCATACACATTCCTATAACGCTGCCCAGAAATGCAACTGCCGTAACTCAATCTTTTTTTTTTCCCCTACATTTTCGAGATTTTGGTTATACTACAACTAAAAGCAGGCCAAGGGTCATAACGTAGCCAAGCCTTTATCACATTATGCTAAAGCTAAACATACAGCAGTTGTATTTTCCAGCAGTGATATATGCCTACGAACTTTGTCAAACATGTTAAATACAAGACTTGGAGACTGAGAGAGCGAGGAAGTAGCTGTGTGCTTGTGTGTGTGTGTGTGTGTGTGTGTGTGGGGGGGGGGGGTGGGGGGGGGGTGTTTAGGGGTGGAGGAGGGGGGCAACTTTTGGAAGAGATGGACGGTGTAGGATGGGGGAAGGGGAGTGGGTGGAGAGAGAATTGCAACCACTTTTACTCATGTTAGTCAGGCATACAGAACCAGAGCAAAACCACCTCAGTCGAAATACACTCCATAATCATGCCTCCAAATTTAAATGACGCACACACATATAAACATGCTCGCATTCTCTCACCCATGCAGGCAGCAAATTACCAACAGCTACCAGCCTTGTGGACTCAAAATCCTAGAACCCAAAGATGTGGGGGCCAAATGTTTGTTAATCGACAGGACGTTTATACAGTGTTATCAACTCCTACCATGACCAAGTACCCCTGGTCTCTGCAACCAGGGGGAAAAGGCGTGCACCCCAGCCTGACTGGCTCAGGTCCACCCGAACAGTGTGCCATGAGGGATGGAGAAGCAGTGGAACCCTGCCAGGCCATGCTGGACGGACACCAAAGTCTTGTGTCATGGGAAGCAGGATGTCCCAACTCAAAGCCCACTGAAGGGGACAGAGATGAAGACTACCCTGAAAAACGCAATCCGCAGCGACAGAGACTAGCCTGATCATTGTCTGGGGATGTGAGAAGACGCAGACTGACACCAAATCAGGAGCTGGTCAAAAGACTCCCATCTTTTCTGCTCTTGCCTCTGGAGGACGAACCAGTTTCCCATCCATGAAGAAATGCATGCCTTGAGGAACAAAACCCATAGATGGGACCCTGTCAGACCGAGGTTTAATGGAAGCCAGAAAAGACAGGATCTGCTCAAGAGTCACCAAGTTCTCGGCAAGATCTCTAGATCTTGATTCTTGTCGAGATGGTCATCCAGATAGTCTGAAGACACTGAAAAGATTCGGTCTCACTGGAGATATGACCTTGTCCCTCACCCTGGTGGACAGCTAAGATAGTCTGAAGACATTGAACAGATTCTGTCTCACTGGAGATATGACGTTGTCCATCATCCTGGTGGACAGCTAAGATAGTCTGAAGACACTGAAAAGATTCTGTCTCACTGGAGATACAACCTTGTCCATCACCCTGGTGGAAACCTAAGATAGTCTGAAGACATTGAAAAGATTCTGTCTCACTGGAGATACGACCTTGTCCATCACCCTGGTGGAAACCTAAGATAGTCTGAAGACATTGAAAAGATTCTGTCTCACTGGAGATACGACCTTGTCCATCACCCTGGTGGACACCTAAGATAGTCTGAAGACACTGAAAAGATTCTGTTTCACTGGAGATACGACCTTGTCCATCACCCTGGTGGACACCTAAGGATGGGAGAGATGAACCAAAAGGGAAGGTTTCAAACATTTTCCTGAGAGGAAAACTGAAAGTACTTCTAGGATGACCTATGAACGTGAATCAGAATGTAATACACTTTCCAAGAGGTTGAAATGACTGGCCCGTGATTACTGCAAAATGAAACATGCAGCCTTTGGTCTGTCTCCACGGTAAATTTTCCTTGGAGAGAAACAGACCTGGCCTGCTGAGGTCAATCACAGATCTTCACACTTGATTTTTTTTCCTGGAAAAAGGAACAGAATGGCTAAAAATCCCGGACAACAAGAAAGAAGGACTTCTGAAATCACGCCTTTTGAAAAGAATGCAAGCTTTTGCCGATCTGAGGGCACTTTGGTCCAAACTGGAGCAGTTTCTATATCTCAGAGGGGTTAGGCTGAAAAAAGAATTGCCGAGGTCTTCCTTTATCACTGAAAGAATCCATCTGTCCAAAGTGAGAGCTTTCCAGTGGAGCAAGAAGACTGAGAAATGACCTCCCACTGGAATCTTCTTTGGAGACAGAAAACAGTCACATCCTTCAGCCCTGACCGTGTGATTGAGCCCACCAGAGAGTGTGAAGGACTGGAAGGAGACTGAAGACTCTTGGCTAGGACTAGGAGAACTGTTGACCACGAAAGGAACCACAGGGATAGGAGGGGGGGGAGAGAGAGAGAGAGAGAGAGACCTCAGAACACTTGGCCCGAGCCAGTTTGGCACAAGCAGCAATGAACAAACATGGAACATTCTGTATAAGAGATGCAGGCCTCATGGGTGTCGGCCTGGCGGCATCACTTGTGGCAGGGTGGACAGACGTGACTGTGAGAGAATGCAATTGGAGAGCACTATCAGATGAAATTCCCCCTTGAAAATAAGGGAGAAAGAAGCTTATCCATCAGAGGCATACACACCCTTGAAAGAAATGTTTGTGAGGACCCACCGTTGCAATGATCCATAAACACTGAGAAAAAAAGAAAACAAGTCTGAATTCTGGAGAGCAGAGCAGTGTATAACCTTGCCAAGGAAAAGGAGAACACTTTGCCAAAGTGAATCTGGCGTGATGAAGTGAACTCAATAAGGACGATCAACCTTATCACCTAATTGGGTACAAAGGTGGGGTTAGCTCACTGCTCTTCAAGTTTGTTTCTGGAAAAGATCCGGATCATATGGTGATGTTCCACGCCAAGCAGGGATAAGGCACTTTGGCCTGGTGAAAATGTGAAAAAAACCCAACGCTTCACCTCACTTGACCTCAAGATGGCCACAAACAGCAGCAGCAGACTCACCTGATGACTAGAACTACATGTATGTCCATGCCAAGCTGCACACCTCAACAGGTTGCCAGACATTCATACAGAACTGAGAGATGTTCAGCAGATGTCTTACCTGGCTGACAGGTGTTCATACAAATCAAGACAGTCCACAATACAAATACACCTGATAAAAGATTTCACAATACAACTACAGTTGTTGACATACCTGGCCACGAGGCGTACATACATTCTGTCAGTCATGGAGGGGTCCGGTCCCCCTGTCCACAATGCGCTCCACCAGATATTTGGCTGTGGCAGGTCGTCCAAACACAGGCATCTGCTAACAGCCTGAGACACATCCTGACTGAGGGTACACCGACACAAGGCCTGCAGGAGACACAGCCGATAAATCAATCATCCAGGAGTATGTCACTGTCAGGAGTTTACTGCATGTGCAGACAATCATTTTGGGAAATGTCACAGTCAAGGCTTGTGCTGCATACTACACTAACACACTATCATTTCCTGTAGGTAGCGGCAGCTGTCGGCAGTCTGACCACGCACCCAGCAGAAAGTGCAGACTCTACTCATGTTCTCTTGTGTCTTCATTCATCAACATGATTTAATGCAAATTTAATGCAAAATAAAGAGTAATGTTCAGATTTCATGTCTGTTATATTTGTTTTACTGCATGTGAGGAGTGCATTTGGAAAGTGCCGGTATGAAAATAAGAAAGTTCTGTGTGCCGAGCATCCCGGTACCAGTTCCGTGCCAGAGTCCAAAACAGTCTGTCAACTCATTCACATCAGGCAATTTTCCTACGCAACTTGCATGTTCAGAAATAGTATCATCAGAAAACTGAGACTGTGCCCTTTACAATGATATTCTTCTTCGAGTTGTGAATATTTATCAATCATTTGATGTTTCTTTAATTTGAAAGTTTTAAACCTGATTTACGCAAACTTTCGTTTTAAAAACTTCCACATACCTTGGCCTTGTCCGAAAACTCAAATGTTTCTCTTTCTAATGGTATACAAATTATGCGTGTACGAAACCGAGGAAATCTGCCTGCAAACTGAAAACAAAGGACCCTTTTGTTACTTCAGAAAGTCCAACTCTCACAATGCCTGTTGCTGCAGCTGACGAAGGGATACACAACACATATATTGACAGAATTCCAATTCTGCTATGCGAGTTATTCCATAGAACTTACAATTATGCATTTGGAGTATCCATTCTTCATGTAATTAGCATAAATGAGTAGTTCTATCTTGCATAATTAAAGTTTTTTATTTCATCGCCAATCGTATCATATGATTCCCGGTCAGCAGATATGGCCAAGTCAGTGCCCGAGGGTCTCTTGAGAAATGGTCTATAAATAAAATCTAGTTTTGTTACCCAAAAACTGATACATAGATTCCAAGATTGATTTTGTAACCAAAGTTAGTCTTTAAGCTTTGCAAGTATATCATGCGATTTCATGTTTTGAAATAATTTTTTTTTTGGTGAACAAAGTTACACAAGAAAAGTCATTCTAAATGTCTTACCAGATGATCGTCTACTCGGAGACAGAGACCACAACAATGCAGACTTTCGACACGTAACATAGGTGTTGGAGAAATAAAATTGGAAAAAAAAAAAAACACAGAATCTGGTAAAAAGCTTATTTGAATTTGTTTATGGTATTTGATGACAATCTGTTTTTATTGCTATAAAGAATTATCTTGTTTTTTACTGATTAGATATATGTATGCATCTTCCTGTCTTACCTGTCAGCTATGTAAAATAAAAAATGCCAATGACCATTTCTGCATGGTCTTTTATTAAATTGTTTGAAATTTGTGCTTTCTGCTCCACTCCACTCCACTCCACTCCACACACACACACACACACACACACACACACACACACAGATTCGATTTCGATGTTCAGTAGTTTCGTGCACATGATATAAATGAGAGACAAAAGAAGAAAAAAAGAGAGAAAGCAAGAAAAAGAAGGAAACAAAAAGTAGCTTTTGCGTGCGTGCGTGTGTGCGTGCAAAGTCTCATGGACTGTGACTGAGATTTTAAACTTGCGTTTGAGTACACAAAAGAAGCTGTCAGGGAGGTTGTGTGTGTGTAGTAACAGCGTATAAATGTGTAACAGTGACTGTATGTCACGACCTACATGTCATTAAGCTGCTTAAGCTTAACTCTGGGTAAAGAGCTGTTCAGGGCAGAAAAATCCCACTAAAAGCCGACTCTTGAATGGAAATCAACGCAAGTTCTGCAAGTGCATGTCAGTTTCTGAGCGTATATAACATGTACATATCTCACTGGCAGTATGTTAAGACTTATGTAAATAGGTGTGTACAGACCTGTATCTGATACAACAAAACAAAACAGAATCAATTTGTATACAGTTTTCATCAATCTCACTTTCGCTGTGTCTTGCCACAGCAGGTAAGAGCATGATATATTATTATTTTGCCTTCAGGAAGACAAACATGGCAACTGCCTGCTCTAACGCAGATTAGACAGGAGTTTCTGACATCAGTGTCAACTACCAGTACACAGAAGAAGTACCAGCAGTTGGTGGATCCCAGAGTCATTTTTCCAGTACACGGAAGAAGTACTAGCGCTTGGTGGATCCCAGTGTCATTTTTCCAGTACACAGAAGTACCAGCACTTGGTGGATCCCAGTGTCATTTTTCCATTCCATGCAGAAGTACCAGCACTTGGTAGATCCCAGTGTCATTTTTCCAGTACACAGAAGAAGTACCAGCACTTGGTGGATCCCAGTGTCATTTTTCCAGTACACAGAAGAAGTACCAGCACTTGGTGGATCCCAGTGTCATTTTTCCAGTACAGAGAAGTACCAGCACTTGGTGGATCCCAGTGTGTCATTTTTCCAGTACACAGAAGTACCAGCACTTGGTGGATCCAAGTGTCATTTTTCCAGTACACAGAAGTACCAGCACTTGGTGGATCCCAGTGTCTTTTTTTTTTTTTCTTTTCCTCTTTCTTTCTTCCATTCTATCTTTAGGTGAAATATTTATATTTTCTGTGAGTTATCATAGATTCTTTTTGCTGAAATGCAAGATATTCTGGAGAAGTGAGAGCACCAAGTCACTCTGGGTGCCATATGCAGGAGTATCATTGGTTGGGACAACCTGGACAGGATGTCACCACAGGTACTCAGCATTTCAAACCAAAGATACATAGCATGGCACCTGTAAGTGTAACACAGATGCCACATGGGACAAGACTTCTTCCAACTCCCTGATCAACAATGGAACGATCATCTAGACCAAAGATAACAGGTAATCCTGTACCCAGCACCAACACACATCCCCAAGTTTTTCATTTGCGAAGTGTCATTTTGGAAGGCATAGCTACTCTTCCTCTGTTTTAACTGAAAAGTTGAGAAAAGAACCAAAAAAAAAAAATGCATCACTGCATGTGAACATTCAAGATGTCTACAAACAGCACAGACCTTGTACTCTGACAGCTAGGCCTTGCAGCATAATGACAACCTAAAAGACTGTGGTGCAATGCATCAGTGGTTAAAGAGTTGCACACTAACAATGGTCCAACTGCATCAACCCTACCAGTATTACAAACACGTAAACCAGACTTGGGGACCAGCTCTCCCAGCATCTCTAAAGACTACAAATTCTGGGTTAAAATCTGATTTACAGTTTTTATTTATTATTACACACCGTGAGCTGTTTCCTCTGAAAAAAGCCTCCTTCTTCTATGGGGCCAATTTTCAAACCTGGCCTTTTAACGTTGAACTGTCTCGTAACTTCTGACAGTGGGATCTATGTTATGCACTGATCATTTTTCTTTCTCGACTAGCTCAAATTGTGATAACAATTAACAAATCCAAACTGTGCAAGCAATGTCACACAGACGTCTTGAAACGTTTCGACTTGGCCTACGTAACAGGGGCTGCCAAGCATGCAACTTAGATTTGCAACTCTCTGACAGAACGTGTCGATGGGTAAAATAAGAGTGGACTGCTTGCTTGTGCTTCTTTATATGCCTGTGGTTACATCTTTTCTATAGCTATAGTGTCAGTTGTTCTCTGTTGACAAGAATGTCAGTCTGATTTGTTATCACCAGTCAGCAAAGAAATGTGCTTGCCTCTACAAAGGAATGTGTACTTAGTTCTACTCACCCCTTTGAGCTCTTGAGAACTGTTGACTGCCGCAGTCAGCTGAGCTGAGGTGATGTTAGGAACTAGGACTGCCTTGGTCACCCTGATGTTGCCGTCAGCCATGTCATGTACCAGATGCTTCAGGGCAATTTCCTGATTATGAAGGTTCCAAATAGCTTTGGTAACAATCTTGGTGATGATCTGGTTCTGGTCCGCTGGTGACTGTGCAGAAAAGTAAAGCCCTCCTCCGACAGATTTGACCTCGCCCACCAAAACGCCATACTGTCGATGGAGAACGATAATGTCACATTCTCCTTCAACAACTCTGGGGGGAAGGGACGGATGGGTGATGGAAGGAAGCAGAGAAAGGATGACGTTGGTAGGGTTGATGTGATGTTGGGGGTTATTTTTGTTGTCCAGGTATTTTCTGAACATCATCTGAGATATGACCATCATGACCTCATCGATGCCGCGCAGGGCCTGGAGACAGCGGTACAGCGCCTCATCCTCATGATGATCACTGTCTTGGATACGTAAAGCTTGCGAATCTGATGGGATGTCTGTGAAAACTGTGCCTGCTGTTGAGGACTGTGATGAGGTCGACGGCTGTGATGATGCTGACGGCCGTGATGCTGATGGTGGGTATGGCAATTTACGCCTGTCGCGACGCCGTTGCCGAGAGGTGCTAGAAAGATGTGGCGGTGGATTGCTTCTGACAAGGGCAGTCTGCCCAGCAATGGTTTCCACTGTGTGAGGAACCCGATGAAAAAAAAGGGGAGGGAAGAAATGGGTTGTCTGAAGAAGATCGTGGTACATGGACTTAATAAACGGGATCCAGGCATCCTCTGAAGCACTTCCTGCCTGCAATAAACATCACCTTTGTTTTTTTCCTCTTTCATATTTTGACATTATTCATTACAAATACAATTTCACTTTCCAGTGTATCCTTGTGTTGTTACAGACTATGAATTTATTTTCTCGATGTTTCTATTTTTTCATACTTGGTTTACGAAGCAACAGTAAAACACGGCACCACAAGAAAATCGTACATCAAACTTTCTGGTGGACAGTTTAAAGAAAGCTTCCGAAACCACATAAAATCATTCAAGAATGAGAATATTGTGATGACACTGAGCTTTCAAAGTACATTTGGCAACTAAAAAGAAAGACCACTGACTACTCCTCCATCACATGGGAGATCCTGAGAAAGTCCAACACTGATAGAAGTGAGAGTGGACAATGCAATCTATGCATAGAAGAAAAGCTTCAAATAGCCTTGCATAAGAAAGATGCATTGAACAAAAAAACAGAATTAATATCAAAATGCAAGCATGAAAAGAAAAAAAGAAAACTAGCAGAAAGGAAAACTACCTGACGTCAAGACTTTATAAACTCATTCCTGTATGACGTCATTCAACTTCATCATCACTCACCAGAAGATTGCAATAGCATGAAACCGATGGTAGCAAGACTCGGGTGAAAAACTTGTTTGAATATTCATAGCCCTTTGGTACCCCAGGTGGTATTGAGCACTCTTACAGATCGGATACTCTTCACTGTGATTTTTATATATATATATATATATATATAATAAATAATTGTGTTGCTAACCAACAATAACTTTAAAAAAGTGCTCAACCGGGTTGGAAGCGGCGGCATCTGTTAAAGCTTTGATTAAAACTTTAATCAAAGCTTTAACAAATATATATATATATATATATACACACACATATATATATATATGGAGATTGGGGGGGGGGGGGGATTTGGGGAAGAGGCCAAGACAGAGAGACATCAAATGAGAAAGGTCAGAGAGAGAGAGAGAGAGAGAGAGAGACAGAGTGGGGGGTGGGGGAGAGAAAGAGAGAGTGAGGGTGGGGTGGGGGGGGGGGGGGGAGGAGAGAGAGAGAGAGAGCAAATGAGAATGAGAAGAGAGAAAGAGAGAGAGAGAGAGCATGAGAGAGAGAGACACACACACATACCTGAGCAGGCTGTTGATTAATGGCCATGATCCTGTCTGAAACACACACCAGGCACAATATGATCATTCTTGGGTGGTTACCGACACCGACATTTGTCACATATGCAGTTACGTCACCCCAAGCTGTGTATGTGACATTTAACTAACAATTCATATTCATTCAGTCAATAGTAATACACGCATTCAACAACATGACCCTGCATTGTACTCATAAGTATGTAATATACTATTTGATCTGAAAATTCAAAAGCTCAGGACACAAATCTCTAAGATCAATGAAACTCTAGATAGAATATTTTTGGTAATCTGAAGGGCAAAGCGTCCGTTCCGGTTGCTTGAGAAAAAAAACTTTGCTAAGGAAGAACTTCCTTTCCAAACTAAAACAAAAAAAAACTTGCAAGTTATGCAGAACAGAAAAAAAAAAAAAAGTAGATTGTTGCCGGTTGGATAAACAGCAGTAACTTCTTTCTTCTTTTTTGTTTTATAAAACAGTACTTAAGCATTCACGTCAGCAGAAAACAAAATGTACATGCATGCAAAAATTGTGTAGAACATTCATACGTGGAAAGATTATATGAAAAGGATTAGTCACCAAAACAGTATCAAAACTATCATAAGGATAGCCTGAGGAGGAATGAATGAATTTTTTGAGGCAGTTAATGTTATGTTCAAGTGCAGAAGTATATAATATTCACATTCACATTTCTTAAAAGTGTGTGTGTGTGTGTGTGTGTGTGTGTGTGTGTGTGTGTGTGTGTGTGTGTGTGTGTGTGTGTGTGTGTGTGTGTGTGTGTGTGTGCGCGCGCGCGTGTGTGTGTGTGTGTAAGTGCAAGCTTATCACTATCAGTGATGATTATTCCCTGAAAATTGGGGGTCAGTCTCACTATCAAAAACTCACTTCCAAATTTTCAGAGGATCACAAAAATATTTAGGTGGTCACCATTAATAACTGCTAGAAAATGTAGTGAAACACACACACAGGCACAGTTGTGCACTCACTAACTCACACGTGTATAAATGCACAAAGGGATAGAAATACATAGAAAAAGAGGTGTTTATATAACAGTGATACAAATATATTAGAAAAGGTGTTTATAAATATAATGAAGTTAATAAAACATTCCAGACAGTGCTAATATCTTCATTTATCGTGTTCGTATGTTTTTAAAGTGTTATCAACTAACATTTATGTGAGCACCTACACTTCAGACTTTTTAACAGTGAAACTTCATTTGTGGGATGTCCTCTTCGATCATCATTACAGAATTTCCACTATGCAAGCCATTTCTTTCAATGTTGAAATATTCTTTGGTATGACCAAATTCCACTTGCCATGCAATGATCATCGAAAGCCTGTTGGAACCTATAATGGTGAAACTGTAGACTGGCCATTCTTGCTCTGTGAGCAACACAACATAACCATCATTTTCAGCCCATTTCTGAGCATTGTCGAAAGTTCCTATCCTGGCATTTCTTCAAAAATATATAAAAAGACTCTCTGCCATCATCTTTCCCAAGGAAAAGTCTCTACATAATAATAGATAGTACAATTCGAACGTCCAGGACGGAGCAACTTTCCTTATCGCAAATGGTCATGTTGCATAGAACTTAGAAGGTTAGAATTATGTTCCATTCACTGGTGTGCCACAGCTGAACTGTCAGATTTTGATTCTGAAAGCCCAAATTCCTGTGTTTTTTCCATGCTTTTTTTCCCCTTTCTCCTTTTTTGGTTTCCCAATTAGCTGAATCACGTCACATCTTGTGGTCCTATCATATCATCATGACTGGTAGGCCTAGTCTAATTTTGATGACTTTTGTTTTTGTTTTTTTGTTATTTTTTTTAATGCTGATCGATGAGAATGAGGATGATTAAGATGATTGCAAAACATTATTTTGTTTTTCCGTATTTCGGTCGAGACTACATGACAGGGCTGGTACTCTTCCGCGCTTCCTTTCATAATATATCCCGGCCGGGCGTCAACCAGGCCCGAGAGATACAGGCACCTGCAATGTTTGGTCAGGAAGTTGAGCAACACTCTCAGAAACGCATCCATTAAGTGGATGAAACTCGACTGTGTGGTCCCAGTCTTTCCCAACGAGTCCGCAGCAGCAACTCAACTCTGGGCAGGAGCTGGTCGGGGGCAGAAAAACCCCACATGACTTCTGATGGGATTTCGAACCCACGACCTGCCAGCCGGGAGTCCGCGACACTAACACCACTTCGCCACGGCAGCTGGTTTGACGACTTTTGTTGGTTTTCAGAAGAGAAGAGTTCTCAAGCGGAACTGTTCATCGTCGATCCAGAACGTTCTAAAGCATCAAGGAAATTTACCTTTTTAACTTCGGCTGTGACGGATAAGACAAAAGCCCTTTTGGCATGATGCACTGCTCAGAGTTGTACTGCGTACAGGAGAAATAAGAGCATTATTACAGTAAATTTTGGTACATTTTTGTGATGCACTGGCCTGAATTCCAGTCATCAGATGGGAGTTTTGTGCGTCAGATGGGAATTTTAAATTTATGCGTTGGTTACTTCACTGCTCAGAGTGGTACTGCGCTTTCAGGAAAAAAAATCAGTATGGTCGCGGAAAAATTCTGGTAGGGTTTTTTTGTGACGCACTGCCTGAATTCTAGTTCATCAGATGGGAAGTTTACCAGTCAGAAATGCACATTTGTGCATAAGAATTATCACTGTGTATGTGGCTCCTACTACCTGGATTCTTTTCTCATGTCTTTTTTCCCCCCATTTTAAGTTAGTTAATAAACAGAAATTTTTATTTCCCTTTTTCATTCTGTATGATTGAGGCCTCCGTTCTCTCATTTTTCCATACTCTCTTTTTCTTTCTCTCAAGTATAAAGGCTCTTTTCTCTGCATGTGTCATTATCGATTGACATTCGCAAACTTACTTTGTTTTTGCATTGTAATTGTATACAGAAACAACATTGTGTTTTTAAAGTGTACGCACTGACACTCATGCTATATTCATGCTTCAATCAATAACAATAAAAGATCTTGCAAAGACTACGGTTACAATATTATCAAATACACAAAGTGTGCTTGTGAGCAAGCATGAATGCATATGTGCTTGTGTATGTGCTTGTACATGGCCCGTGCATCACTGCATGCATGTGTGTATCTACCTATGTGTTACGAGACACAGAGAGAGAGAGAGAGAGAGACAGAGACAGACATACAGACGACAGACAGACAGACAGAGATTGCGTGTGCGCCAATGTGTGTGCATGTTGCCATGCAAAGGCAATAAATACTGGATATTTTTTTTAGAGAGGAGCAAAAGGACCCAGTTCTTTTCTTTGGGAAGCCTTCCTTCCCCCCTTTTCGAAATGACTATCAAGGCGTACTTTTACCATTTTCCGACAAGATAAACCTGAATTCCACAGCTCTTAATTACCTATTCACCCCAATAATAAAGCTCCACTCCATTGCTTGTTCACTGCTTTCTCGTTTGGTGACAATTAAACGAATCTCCCCTCTAACTCTTCAGGAATACTCCTGCGCAACAAAGCCGTTCTTTCCAACTCCTTAGACACCGAACAGGGGCAGGTATCCGTTCTGAAAATTTATTCAGCGGTCATTGCTATTGTTGTCCCATGTGAATCATACTGGGTTTTGGCTACACACGCAGTTCTCACGGTGCGAACCTGTGAGGACCCAGCGCGCGGGCGAGGGGGGACCAGGTGGACATGGGGGTTTGTCACCAAAGTATGTGTTTAAGTGTTGTTCATGGATCATGTTGCGCGCGCGCAGCGTGCGTGCTGTGAATCTCGTTCGTGCGCCTTCTGCTGTGCGACATTGCCCCCGACAAGAATTTTCCTACTTTACCGTTTTTTTTTACTTACACATAACGCCTTCACAATCCTATTACAATTTTGGCGACTTTTTGTGTTACATATATGTCATTTTATATGAAACGCAACAATGTCAACCTAACATAAACAGACTATCAAGCCACAAATGGTTTTTGCGTGTACAATTCACTTCAACTCCTTTCACAATCCTGATAATTAATCTATCTCCTTAGTGGTGCTAGTGTTCAAAGAACTTTCGTACCAAATACAAGGTGTTTGTACCGTATGGGCCAAAGCCTCACAACAAGCTGACTAGGGGCACGTTTGCCTGGCAGTGTTAGCCAACGCGGCGAACATGAGGCACACTCTCGCATTGATTAGTTGACCAGAGCCCTTCACAGTCTTAATTGCAATATTACGGTTACGAGCTCAGGACGACACCCACAAATACACCGAAATACAGCGACTGCGGCTACGGTAATAAACACAACAGCGCTAATATCAGCCCAATTTGTCGTAATGTCCAAAAGAGTTCCGTAAGTATGCCTTGCAAAACTTGGTCACTGCAAAGACTGACTTGAACTCCGAAGATACAATAATAAAAGCATTCATAAATGCAATAGACAATGGTTACAAGCAGATCAAATGGTGAAAGCTTAGACAACATTTTGTGTGAATGAAAAAAAAAAAAAGACCAGTAAGTAAGGCCTTACTATTCGTCGGTAAACACGGTCACAATTGAAAGAACTACGAGGGAATGCGTAAGTTTTGCTGTGAATTTGATCACATCACCATTCCATATAGACACATCAAAGGGAATTACACTCAAACAACAGCAGTATGGAACCAAGCTGTCCTGGTCCATCCTTAAAATTAATGGTGCGATACTTAATACAAGTTATATGCGGGGGATACATCCAATAGTAGTAACATGAATCGTCTCTTCTCTACAGCTTTCTCACTTCATACACTCCAGGAGAAAAGATGAATGGAAATATATCACGTTCCACAAAAGAGTCTGACTTTGGGGGGCCAGTTGTCGATACTGAGTTAGTGCAGCACCACTTCCAAGCCTCACTATCGTTTTACTTTCTGTGTTTCTTCTGGCCAAAGAGTTCTTTGTTATCCTTGGGCTGTTTGATGTCTGCTGAAGCATTTGGCGGGCCATAACACGGCACTGGAATGTTGACGGGGCTGTGCTGTCTTGCTTGGAATAAAATAAAACACCATTGAAGAGCGGTCAACGCCTGTCTGTCAATTACTGTCAGGGCCTCCTTCTATAACATGTGCTCAAGAAATACTGATACTATGCGTGGTATGTTAAAAGGCCAAGAACCTCCGTGTGGTTTGAGAGGAACTATTGTATGTTCAAAAATAACCAAGAATATGCCAATGAGTGACAAAGCCCCATTTGTGTTAGGTCTGGATATGGTAATAAGGCCCTGGACAAGGTAGAAAATGAACCTGAGTTTACATTTCAAAAACTAGGTTGTTGAAAGTAACTCATGTGTGTAGAAATTTAGAAAAACGGCGATACAGGGCGAAACGTCGAGTAACTTAAGTGCGTGTTCTATTCTGGGTGCAGACAGGAAGCAAAGCTCGTCACAATAACAGCGTCTCTTTACCCAGGGAGGGTTGTTGGGAAAGGAGAGTGTGTCAGAATGTGTCCTTTGTCAACCAGCACTTCATTCCTTGCATGGGGAGCCGTCAGTGAAAAAGCTGCCTCTACCGGTATTGTCTAATGTGATACAAAGCAAGCAGAAGAATATTTTTCCGGATGCACTGCGGTGCGTTTCTGATTGCATGTAACGCGGATGCTAACTGTGCGTCTCACATCTCAGGGTCTGGACAGCATTTGGCTAATTGGTGTAAGTGGACCACAGATCAACTGGAATAGTGTCCAAGTTCTGAGTGTTTCGATCTAGTCTCGTTGGTGGTTGTGCAAACTTTACTGGGTGATGGTAGCACGGGACCGCGCACCGCAATCCTGAACTCGGTTGGACACAGTGGTGTGTCCCGTTCTTTAACATATGACAACTGTCGACACTAGTGGCACACACATAGGACTTGATAGGCGGGCAAAATGAAGGGGGGGTGCAGAGCAGGCAAGCCCATTCGTAGCGACGGGCGGACTTGTAGTATGGTCGGGAGACTCTGCCATGCAAGTCACACACAGAACGCGGCACCAAACCACAGACTAGCACCGGTTCACACTGTGGCTCCCATCACAATCCAGCAGCCGGATGTCTCTCACCTGCGTAGGCAAGAGTATGGTGGCCGAAGTGTGCCTCACTCTTGCTAAAGCAAGGCCAGTGCGGAATCGGTGTCGCGGGCCTTAGGGTGATACACATGTCCAGGACCTAACGGGGGGACAGGGGCGGACACTCGCTGGAATTGGCTACAGAGTAGGTGCCAGGGCGGTAATAAGGTGGGGGCGCCCAACGGGGAGTCACGCAACCCATCGCACGAATGCTGAGATTTGCGGCGACCGGCTAATGCGTGGGTTGATGGAAAACAAGCGAGTACATCACAGTTGGAGGTTAAAAGGGGGGGTGCTGAGTCGGTGTTATCTTCCATAGTACAGAAAATGGGGCGCAGGTTACTGAGCGGAGACGGAGTGGAAGGAGAAGCGCCCACTCCGAGGAATAAAAATTAACTACGCGCGTGCACTGAACAATGAAAGCGAGCGCTGAAAGGACGCTTACCAAAGGCATCACCTCATGTAAGTAGATAATAATCAATGCCTGCATAGCCTCTAGGTACGTAAAGGATGCATGATGGTGTGCTCTGGGAAAATTACTCAATAATCTGGCAATACCAAAGTCCATGTCTCTAGCAATAGAGGAGAGCCCAGTTTAAGTTCGCTCTTGCTATTAGATTCTGAATCTTACTGCTACCGTGGATTGACACGTGCCTCCGATTAGGGGTGTAGACGGCGTGTTCATAAGGAATAGGTATGACTTCTGAAGTTTGAATGGGTTGACATAGGTGTTGTCACGTACTTTCAGAAGTGTGTCAGGTGAGGGGGGGGGGGGGGGGGGGGAGTTGACTACCTTATAGAAGACGAATATTTAAAACATAGCAAAAGAAGAACCACCAAAAAAAAAAAAAACAAACAAAAATGTATTGATCTTTCCTTGTTTCACTTTTATTGTACACTATTCAAAAGACTCAATTTGAGGTCTTAGGCCCATATTCATTCTATTTCCACCAGAATACTACACCACAATACGTTATTCCTGCATCGCGCAACATCTGTGCTATTAGACATCTCTTCTCATTTTATCCAAGCCCTTGCATTTTTGCACCTTTCTAGTCAAACACCATTGACTTCACCTGACGACTTGACCACCAGAACTAGACTTATCACCTTTTTTCACACACACTCATTCACGCACTTTTGTTTGCAATTTGCTTTATGGAACTTTATAGAACTTGCTCACAGCACCTGCATTCATTCAGGCATTACCAGACAGACACACTCAAATAAGCTGAAGCTCCAAATCTACAGTTCACTAACCAGCATGACTTGATCCATATATTACTGCAGTTCATTGTACCTTCCTTAATGTCTATTCACTTCAATGTCCCTCCTTCACCAAACTCCCTCTCGTTTCATTTCCTCCTCTCTCACTCTTCCATCCACGCAACTTTTTCCTCAGCTGTATTTATCGTTTTGAATGTTCATAGGCCTCACAGAAGGACGACGAAAAAACATCTGTTATTAGTCTTGCTATGTAATATGTGCTCCCTTCAATCCACAAGAGACCAATGAATCTTGTGTCTCAAAGCAGCCACTCCATCCTCCTTTTTTGTTCGTGTCATTGTATTCCTTAGCGCAGCATTTGTGTAAGTAGTGGTCAGATGATGGTGTCTGCACCTGTTAAAAATCTACCGTGGCCTGAAGGGAGTCCAGTAGCACGCCCTGTCCACTCTGGGGGTTTTGCCTGAAATGAGAACACATAGGTCTAGCACGTGCCCTTGGGAGGGCCAATGACAATCGGGGCTCGCTCCCTGATGCTGTGACTGGTGGGCCAATGAACAACGAACAACCACGGACAAAAATACAACCCTGGCTCAAACAAACTGTAAGAAAAAATTTCCTGTACGCAGAAAGAACAAGAGAGAGACAAAAAGTTTTGGCAAGGCAAAACACCGCACCAACGTTGTCAACCTATTGTTCAGGCGTGCCTTCTTGCTTCTGGCACACGACGTACCCAAAAACCAAATTGAAGGCAAAAGCAGTGAAGTTGATAGGTGTCTTGGTGAAGCTAGTGTGTCCTCTGTGTGTTACGCTTCTGTCGAGCGATGTGGGGTGTGGGTGTGCTCATTGTGGTATGCCTTGTTTTGTGCGGTTTTGTTGCATGCCGCAGTTTGTGACTGGGAGGTAATGGATTTGGTGTGTTTCGTTTTTGTTTCTCGCTTGGCGTCTTGTGTTTGGCTTGGCCGGAGACACACAGCGTTAAGAGACACTTGTGCGCAGGACATACACAAAAGAGGTTTGGTAGCAGAAGGACAGAGGATTGTATTGACACGTTGGACCAGTTGGTCAACATTTAATATTGTTTGGTACATTTGTGTATTATTTATCTCTGTTGTTTTCTGGTGACCCTCGGATTGAATACACTTCATGGCCTAATATTGACATTGGCAGGTACCACTTTTTTCTTTGCAAATTGTGTTTTTTCTCGTCTATTCGCAGTGTTTGCTTTCTTTTATGTTAATATCAACATTCAGTCTTAACAAAGTTTGTTGGGTGGGGCAATTGGCCAAACTTTTTTTTTTTTTTTTTTTTTTTTTTTTTCTTCCCCCCCACAATTGTCAACCAAACAACACAACTACAACCAACACACAGGCAATCACGTACTACATAATTCTTGTCGAACGGCGAAATCGACAACACTTGTTCCGCACCCAAACACACAACCTCACACACCGACACACACACCACCAAATCAGTAAATCAAATCTTATACGTGACTATACTTGACATTATCCTGCGATCTGTGTAAAAAACTCGCTGCTTATGCCTCTGTTGTGGGCTTGGTCACTAACAATCGGCTGAACATGACCATTACGACAATGGACATGCGAAACACTAGAGGCTGACTTTAGATATGAGGATTGTCATACAAGTAACCGAAGCCCAATTCAAACAGCATGCACGCCTATTCCATCGAGTAATAATCAGGGAGTGTGATAATTACCAGCTTGACATTGCAAATCACATTAAATGATGATAATAATATAATAATAATCAAGCTGGGTGTGGCCATGACTCATCAGCAACATAAGCAGTACCAGAGTCCATTCATGTGTCCTAACGTGTATACGACTGTCTCCTTTCTCTTGTCTGCCAACAGATCACAAACACAAAGTACAACATTCCCTTAGAGTGGAGTACAGGTTTGTGGTATTAGTGGAGGTGTTGGCGTGGAATTGGGTGTGGCTTTCCTGTGAAGAATCTAAAGAACCACTGAAAGATTTTACTTCAAAATAAATTTTCAAGACGAGAAAAAAAAAGAACCGCTGGTATGCTGGGTAACACACCCAAAATACATCGTCCACCCCACTCAACAGGTATACTTTTTTCTACGTCGCTTTGCCCCGAACCAAACCAGTATCTTTGATTAAAAATGTTTATCGCCTGAGTGAGTACCAAATCAAATACGAGCAGTAGAAAACTGGTGTAGACTAACAATAAATATCATCTCGTGCTGTACTGAGGTGGCAACAAAGGACAAACTACATCGATTTACACGTGTCTGCCAGGACCGCCACGGCGCCCTCACCCCAGCAGCAGTTGTTTGTTTTCTGTGTTCCGTAATGATTATGTGGGTGCGAGTGTGTGGTGTGATTTTTGTGTGTGTGTTGGTTGTGTGTGGTGTTTTGTGATTGTTTTTCTTCAGACAGTACTATTCGGAAGCATGTGCCGACTGCCTTACTAAATTATAATGTGACTAAGCATGCTACTACTGGTCAAAGAGATTTGTAAAGTGTTTATGGACTAAGCTCTGATGGCGGAGAACGAAGCAACATTTCAGAAAGTAGTGGGTTGGTGTTTGTTTCATATACTGCACGGCCATCTGCGACAATGTGTTGGCTAAACGCCACGATACATTGTCCAAACACAAAGCACAACAAAGTCAACACTGAAGATCTAAAATTTCAACACCGTCAAGACCGTGAATGCAACGAACATAAAATTCCGTCCATGTCTTAATCGAAGCTGCGGATGTCAAGATTCTTCTATCGAATTGTATCAGCAAAATAAATACAGTCGCATGTTGCTTACTCTACTTCCGAACCCAATTTAGGCAGACAGCAAACTGAACAAGACGAAGCACTCAGCCTCTATCGTGCTGTGTGCCATCCTTTGGGGTGGTGTGCTGAAGTGAGTAAGCGCTTCTCTTCCGTAATCCTTTGTTTTGCTACTGGTCGCTAATTTAAATGTGATCTATTTTTTTTTTTTTGCTTGGACCGAGTACCGTCAAGTCAGGGTCCGAAGAACCTTGTCACTCGCTGTCTTGCTACCTCGGTTTCCTGAAAAATAAAAAAAGAAAGAAAGCACCTGTCTTTGTCCCTCCTCTCCCTTCCCTTCCTAACAATTTGAAAATAACATGGTCAAGCAGTTCTTTCCTGCTCCTGTGGATTTTATGATACGATCTGATCCCACTTTCACTGGAATCACACACTCCACTGCAGACAAGGTGTACTCACAGTAATGCCAGCATGCTATGTTTCAGTCTCTTAAACAAACACTTGGAAACATGTCCGGGGATTTCTTTGAAAATACAACAGAAACATATTGACAGCAATAATGGTCAGTTCATACTTATGCTTCTTCGTCCATTTCTACCCTGATCTAACTATACAAAGCCAGATCTGCACTCCTAAGCTATAATCCTCACTTCCCACATCCAGTTTTGTACACTTATTTGGTAGTCTTAAATCTTCCACTCACATTATTTTGAACCTGTAAGAAGTACATTTACTGCATAACTCAGGTATACTAGGTATTAATCTGTTTCTGCTGTGCACAAAATCATCAAACATTTGCATAAGAAGCTTCTTCTGGCCAATCATATGACCTTTTTTTAAAGCTATGGAGCGACAAAGACTCCATATCTCAGCTCCATTTTGTGCAACAGGTTGAACCTGGGAGTTAAGTTACGTCACAACAAACCATTCAGAAGACTGATTTTCTAAATTTGATGGTGTCTGCATAATACACAGTAATGCGCGCTCAGCTCTGCTTGTTGTATTCATACATGCAACAGTGTTATGTTAAAAAAAGTTGATGTCGTCTATGACTAATGAGAAAGAGAGAGAGATAGACAGACAGACACACATACACAGACAGACAGACAGACAGTAGGAGAGGTATGTTTTTTACCTTCAGATGAAGTGCTGTCAGTTAGCGTCACCCTTCTCCCACTGCTCCACTGCTGTTGCTCCCAACAGCGCCACCCCCCTCGGCCTGTACACCACCACATGACAAGCTAGCATCACTGCTACTGGATGTTAATTACTGCTTGTAAAAATGTCTGCCTGTGAAATGGCTTCCAAACACTTCGGTGACAGCATTGTATGCGTACCATTTCAAATAACTCCTCCAATCTCATACACTAGGAAAACAATTCACAACCGACTCAATGAAAGGCATGCCCAAATTTTGGTAATGACAAAGATAGGTTGACAGATGAAGATCACTGGCTCTATTTTGATGTAGTAACTTCTTTTATCCTACTTCATTCATTTATAATTAAAGATGAAAAAAAGAGAGAGACTGATCATTTGCAGAAAAGATAACCATGACTTCTCTGTTCAGTTGCGTATAAAGTTTACTATTTTCTGCTATATACGTGTGGAAGGATATTTTGAGTATTATTTAAAAAAAAACATTCACAATGCAGAAAACTAAAACATTCTTTGATAAGCTAGGTTCTTTACATGTTGGAAACAAACTGAATGGCCAACGTTTCCTTGGGAAGACCAGCCTGGTGTCAGCAATGGTGATGCATGCAGAGCAGCATGCTCGGATACCATCGATGATGTGGTGTGTGACAAATTCCCCGATCTAACCCAACATGAATACCCCTTCCATACTGTGTATTCGTAACATGTATACAAATATTTCTACAATCGAGCCTTTTGTTATTACTTTGCAAACTCAACACAAGCCATAGTGATAAGGCAGTTCAAATGTGATAACCCACTTCGCCCACACTCCAGCATATTTAGCTGTTGCGTAATGCTGCAGCAGTAAACCCTAAGTTGACACAAAATCTCAACATGGTTCACTTGATTGCTGAGAAATACCATGTAGCACCTTATGTAACAACTTATAAAGCACCTACAAATGTTTGTGACCACATACATTTTTTTTGAAACGGGAAAAAAAGGTGAAGAATTTTACAAACTGGGTGGCAGAAGAAGAAAAAACATGTATGTACTCACCACACGTGTAGGAACATCTCCAACTGACCTGCACACAAAAAGGTCAATACCACTAACATTTAAGGATATCTCCACTCAACCCATCCAACCTCGGGAAACCCACCCACACCCATCCATCCTCACCCCAACTGGTGAACTTGAAGCAACGATGAACACACCAATGGAACACTGTCAAAATTTCGGGTACCATGAGATTTTTTGCTACTTTGTCTTATTGGCCTTCAATGCAAAGCATTCAGTCTCACAGGTACCAAGTTTATCCAGCCAGTCTTGGTCTGTCTCCAGTCCACTGTCCTCTTCAGCCACTGAAGAACTATGAGACACTGTCGTGCTATAGTCATACCACATAGTTTTTGTTCCTGAGGGCAAGCACTACAGCATGTCAGCTGTCAGACACTGGTGCGCTACAGCCATACAACATGGTTTGTACCTCCAGGCAGGCCTTCCATGTCATCAAGATCATGATGATTGTCTGCCACAGATGCTGACTGACAGTTTCTTTGACATTTCAAAGCCTCAGCCTTTGTACTTTTCTAGGCAGATACTGAAGAGGGTGGGAGACAGCAGACAGCCTTGTCTGACTTAACAATAGATCTGAAACATTGGCCTTGTGTTTTTGACATACAGGTATCTTCCATGATTGATGAAAGTACTGATGTTATTTTTAAATAAAGGATTAAAAAAAAAAAAGGAAAACAAGAGAGAGACAGAAGGGAGAAAATGGGTACGGGCGGTCAAGGTACACAAGTGAGGATTACGAACACCATATCTTGTTTTGTTATAATGCTGTACAAATCCTGAAAAAAAAGACGCATTCACAACAAAAAAAAAAAAAAAAAACCCCAACAGATATGAGACCTCCCACTCACCTCTCCCTAGCTTTCTTGGGCTGAGCACCGTCACTGTCAGAGTCCATGCTGGAGCCGTTGTCAGAATCAGATGGCACGTCAGAGGTGGCAGGAGCTTCCACTTCCTTCGCTGCTGTCACAGTGGTGTTGATCTTCTCTGGCTCTGCCGACACTGCGAACCCACACTTCTCACCCCGCGACCTGCACAAGAGAAAACACAAATAACAGTTCCTGTAATACAAGCAGTCAGTGCACCACCTACATGGCTAAAAAGATAAAAATAAACAACAACAGATGATACATACAAACAGAAAATGCACAAACTGAAGGAAGGCTGCTGCAAGCTGTCAGAGAGGAAAATGCAAACAGGCATGAAAGCTGAAACTGATTGTACATAAGGAAAGGTTAAAGATCCCATAGCTTAACCGTTATTATTTTGTTATTATATTGGGTATTTATATAGCGCCTATCCTCGGTCACAGACCAAGCCCTAAGTGCTTTAAAATAAACACACTACCTCACTCACTCAACGGGCTGCCTACCCAGGTAGAGTCAGCCGAAAAGCAGCCTACTGGCACTCATTCAGTTGTTTCCCGTACCATACAAATATCAGTCACTCATTCATTTTCATTTTTCTCATTTATTCCTCCAGTTTCTCACATAGGATGCATGCGATGTCTATACGTGTCCTCCATTTCCACCGGTACACGATGGCACACGATAACAGTAAGTGACAATTTTTGTGGCTTGATAAGAAATACCAGGTGGCTATCTTTTTTTTTTTTTTCATGCTGATCGATGAGAATGAGGATGATTAAGATGAAGCTACGGATTTCCATTTTCGGTCTGAGACTACATGACAGGGCTGTACTCTACGCTTCCTTTCATAATATATCCCTGCGTCAACCAGGCCCGAGAGATACAGGCACCTGCAGTGTTGGTCAGGAAATTTGAGCAACACTCTCAGAAACGCATCCATTAAGTGGATGAAACTCGACTGTGTGGTCCCAGTCTTCCCAACTGAGTCCGCAGCAAACTCAACTCTGGGTAGGAGCCAGTCGGGGCAGAAAAACCCACATGACTCTGATGGGGATTCGAACCCACGACCTCCCAGCCGGCAATCCGCGACGCTAACCACTTCGCCACGGTGGCTGGTAGGTGGCCATCTTTGATCTACATCAATTTTGCCAGCGCAGCGGGAACCTCCCCTGCTCTTTTCGATTTTCAACTGCTGTGGGTTCTTTTTAACATGTGTAGGGGGCCAGGAAAGCACACAGATCCGACTCGCTTATAGTCCCCATTCGATGGACTTGATGTTCAGTTCGATTTGTCATTCAAACTGGGGAAAGAAAGGGCGAGAAAGGCGGGGCTCGAACCCACGAACTTATCACACGTTGGATTTGGCAGGCGAACATCTTAACCACTCTGCTACCTTTCTTCCTTTACCAACCGTGTCAGCCAATAGTGGCTGACGGGATTTCTTTCCCTTGTGCTGCCTCAGCCAAGGCTGGCTGACGGACAGACAGTACATTCTGCCGTGTCATTGGGGATGTTGTAGCGAATTGTAGACCTCACTTTCAGTGCTCTATTGTGAACTTGGCTGACCCCAGCAGCTTTGAAACAAAGCGACTGGCGGCACCGGGCTTCCCCCGCTAAGCGTGCGGCGTGTATTTCCTGTGCCAGAAAAAATGTCGGTCAGGCAAAAAGGGGTGGTAGCAATTTCTTGCTTGATGAAGTGCTTGAAATCATATTACAAAGTGGATCTGGTGATGAGGGGAGTGATAGAAAGATAGAAAACTATGAAAGAGAAGAGGAAAGTGAATTGTTTGAAGATGCAGCCATCTCTTCATCTTCTGATTTGGTGTTGTAAAAGAATGGGAAGAGAATGTAAACAAAGAATTTTCTTTACTTGGCAGACATGTTTTTCAACGCACAGTCATGTATATACATTGAAAGTAAATGATTCGAAATCACTATGTTCAGTTAGTTGAGTGTTTTTTATTTCCTATGACACCTAACACAACACTATCAGTTATTGTCTAGCTACTGTAAAAATAAATTAAAAAGTGGCCAAATATGCGTGTCAGCAGGGACTGAGCGCTATGCGCAAGCGTGCGGCAGCAGGGAATCGTGCTGTCCATGCCACTCTCAGCTAGATAGTAATAACGGCCATTTGGGCAGTGAACTATCAGAGGTTCACCCTGTGTAGGGCACAGCATGATGGAAGGCCGTACCCATCCCTCTCCTTCCACTGCCTTTAACCTTTTCACGACGCACAGTGCGATAGTGACGGCAACTCAGTCGACCTGTTCACGATGGGCCGTTCCGTGGTGACAGCAACGCTGCTGTACTCCCTGGACGTGCCGTGCCTCTGTGATGGCACAACTTAAAAAAAAATCCTCTGTTCTCTTGTCTACAGTCTAAGGGATGCAGCTGCCCTAAACATTTAGAACAGGGTTCTAGCGACTGGAAGGGTAAGTTCACATGCACTAGCGATGACCTTCGTGACCCCAGAATAGTCCAAACTAAAAGACCTGTCTCAGTGTCTGGCACTGAGAATTTTTGCAAAGGCATGTGTGGAATTTCCTGCCTCGCCAACATGTGGGGCAGCAGAAGACTGACAAGGGGTGTTAGAACTGGTTCAGCAAAGTAGTTCAGAGGATGAGAAGGGTAAAGGTGTACAAGTTTATCAAAAAGAATCTGAGTCCCCTTTCTTCCATTTGCTGTTGTCATACTAACCAAACAAATGTAAACAAGACTGTGTTCTCCTACGTTTCACTTATTTGTTTCTGTAACTGTAGCATTGCTGTTTTACCCAAAATGTATATAAGTCTATGCTCATTGCAAAGTTCACGTTTTACCCTTTCCATTGATACATAACAATTGCTTGTAGGGTTTATATTAGGGGATGTAAAATAAAATAAAAAAGTGCAAAAATTGCACGTCTGCAATGGTTGTAAGCATGTGCGGTGCACACGTCTGCAGGGAAGTGACGTTGCTCTGCTGACCTGTGCCCATCTTGAAAGTATTAACCTTCCATGAACTGAATCTGGTACCCATTTACTGCTGAGTGGACAGAGAGGGTTTTTAAGCCAGAGATATCCAACCTCACTTGTGGTTCAAAACTCACGGCCATCAGTTCTGCAGGCAAATGTTTTAAACATTTGGCTGTGGGCCCCTCTACCTGATTGTAAAAAACACAGTTTTGCTGTTGGAACTTTTATTATCAATTACACACTAAATCCATAGATTTAGGAACATAGTGTAATCTGGAACCCTCTCTGCTCTCAGTGGTCTCTCCACCGGAAGACTGGTATTTCAGTGCAATCAGAATGACTGGTGCATTATGAATGAAACAAAAATCAGTAATAAATGCCATTCTTGTTGACCTCATGTTGTAGTGTTGAGGAGGTTAATTTCAGTAATTACAATTAAAGACTGATAGAAAGGAAAAAAAACCCCAAACAAACAATTTCCGCCGCATTAACTGTGAACATTTACACACCACCCTTTTTCTGGGTATATGCTTATGATTACTGGTTACAAAACACACCCAAAGGGTATGGATGCACAGGTCTGATAAACATGTGGTACGGAAAACCAGTGGTAGTGAAATGAAATACTAACATCCATGTGTATCAAATAATAAAGACAAAACTCTCACTCCGCTAAGAAACTCTTCAGGGTCACTAGGACTAAGACTAGTGAAGCCAACTATGATGATGAGCTTTCAAATAACAGTGTCAGGCTGAGCCTTTGATGTCACTTGTCCACTGTATATACAGCATGTACCAAGGGAATTCTGCAGATGAGACAGTGCGGAGGATGGCGCTCAGGAACAGGAGCTAATGCTTTACATGAGTCCCCCATGAAGATAGTTTTTGTTTCCAGAATCTCTTACTTGCCTTCCTTTCTGAGGCCGAGGCAAAACATTTTGTTCAGCCACAGTGACTTTCATGTCCCCAAACACTGTGACCTTCACCATGATAGCCCTGGGACACCAGGAACTGTTTCCTCCTCCAGTTGTGGGTCTTGGTAGTGTCTTTCTCCCATCTGGTCTTGCTCCAGTACTGGATCTGTGTCCATGGAATCCTCTTGCCGGGTTTGATGATCGGATTCTCTTACATACTACATCTCTTGACATCTCTGGCACAGTCAACAGTGTACCCCAGGTTCTAAACATTCGCGCGCTATACGGTGTCTCCAGTGTCTCAAAAAAAGTTTGAAATAATGAATATGACCAAGTTAAAAGAACAATTTCTGATACCAAAAGTATGTATATGAATGAATAAATACACAAGTATGGAAAAAAAAAAAAAAAAAACAAAAACAAAACACTTCTTGTTGTGTTTTCTTGTTGCAATGCTGAGATGAGGAAAGCATCTCATACCCAAATCTAATAAACTGGCTACCACAAAATTGTATATACAATACTTTCCATGACGGTTTGGCGAGAGTAGAGTGTTACGTGTATTCAAGATAAACTGGTGTGCGTCAGGCTATGAAAAACATTCTGACCGGTGCATGTTGAATTCTGAAGTGTCTATACCTGGGTGAATCAGTGTAGCCTAGTCGTTTTGGCCATCTCATACACACGACCAGCTCTTAGGTCAGGGTCTGTGTCTACACCGCTCAGAGCAATCACTGGCCACAGTGCACATCAGTCCAGCTCACACACTACACCATGTTTTGGCTCTATGTGCTCAGACACGGTCTCATTTTCCTGGTCTAGTACATCTGGAGTATAACCAGCAAAGTACAGTCTGCAGAGGAATTAAAGCATGTCATGTCCCAAAGTGCCTTATTTATGGACAGATCATGCTTTTTCTTTAAACATCAGCGTGTGTATGACACATTCAAAAACATCTTGCAGTCCAAGCATGACGGTGCACTTCAACAGTGTGGATGAACAGGTGTGCAGGATTCTGACCTGGCATCCTTGTCATTGGCCAGGGCCTGGTAGATGAGGTCCGTCATCTCCATCACCTTCACCAGCGACATCTTGGTGCACTTCTTCACCTGCACATCATCGCCATCAGCCACACACCATGACAGCACCATCATCATCATCATCATCATCATCATCTGACAGCGTGACATTTTCATAAATAAGAATGAACAGTGCCTGAATGGTGCAGTCTTGCAGTAAACTATTCATTGCATTTTCAAACACTATTTATTCATTCCTGAGTAACAGCTAGCATACTGTAAAAACATGTTATGCACACATATAAGGAACACAGTGTGGCTTAAGATGCTTGGTTGAAAACACGGGTTTTCATTTGTACTTTAACAGGTAAATGTTGAGGTCTCTCCCTCCCAATCAAAAGGAAGCTAACAGAATTGGACAGGTCACAGAGCCCAGCATATATAATGACATTTCTTTAAAAAAAAAAAGAAGACAGAGATGATAAACAATGATGAAGTTTAAACAGTCTAGAATCACACTCTGATTCTTTCCATTTCAAACCCATTTCACCTACATACAAAAGAAGATAAACGTTGTCCTAAAGAACTGAAAGTCAAACAGGAATTTTTTTCAAACAATGTTCAGCCATTATTTTAGTCCTCATGCACCAAAAATAGTAACAAGTTCTGACTGGTAGGAAAAACCACTGGCATTCTGCCTTCTGAAAGCAGGCATAGGTCTCCACTCCCACAAGCAGACACGTTCTAGTAAACAACCTACCTGCCTACCCATCTGGTTGCAACAACAAATTCAAAGATTAAAAGGTAAGGTTGGGGACAGTAGGATAAATCAAAAGTACTTTCAAGAATCTGAGGTAGGCTTTGGGTAGAGGTTGTGGGAGGGTACAATCAGAATAAAACAAACCCACAACCTAAATACGACAATGGGGAAAAAAAACAACTGACAAGGTGATGTGGGGTTAAGGGGGGCAAGAGGTTGAAACATGAAGCATGAACCACAAAGATGAAAAAAAAAAAGTCTGCCTGATCCACCTTCCACAGTAAACATTTTCTAAAAGTTTACTTAAAGCCTCCAGAATAAAACCCTAGCAGATCTTTTTCAATGAACCTGTCTCCGTCCCCGTCCTCCTCCTCCTCCTCCTTCCCAACTTGCCCCACCCACCTTTCCATTCCCTACAACAGAGTGATTCTACCACAGGAATCGGAAGAATATCATTCCCCCCCCCCCCCCTTCCCCAAACTTCCCCGAAGATGGGAGTATGGCTGCCCTTAATGGCAGGATCAAAAATGGGTCATACACACAAAACTCCACTGCCTGTCTATACAGGCAGAGTCCACAGGAGTATCAGCCTGCGTATGCAAAAAAAAATCCCCTGAAGATGCACCCTGTAATGGGAAGAATGGGGGGAGCTGATGATGACGATAGCTGAGAGGCCCTACAAAAACGTGGCTTGTCCGAGTCCGTTCTCACCTGGTCCGTGATGCAACAGCATCTGACCTATGACCTGCAGCATGCAAATCTCACGGTGTTTGTTCTGACCAATCATCATCCGGCCCTCCATCACACGTTCTTCCCGCTCTGTGGGGTCCATCAGCAGGTGTTTCCTGGAGAATGATTCCCAGAATGCTATTTATTTTTTTTCTGGGAGCAAAATGGAACTGCATTTTGTGGATATCCATGCTGATGATGTGGGATCACACTAAAAACATTATCTCTGTGTGTATTTTTGTGGCTAAACTGGTTTGGGACCAAACTGTGTCTTTTTTTTTTTCAAATGGACAAGACAAAGTTAAACTTGAATTCACATGGATGATTTAGAATTTTTTTTTTTTTTTTTCAGACTGACAAAGTTATATGTGTATTCATATGGATGATTTGAAATAAAGTAATACTCATTTTTTCACAGGGAATGAAACAGGATCACCTCACATGCTTCTGGTGCAACATCCAAGAGTCAAGTCAAGTAATATCTTTGGAAAAAAAAAACCGAGAGCCACACACAGTTTTCAGGTGGAGGGTAAGTAACCACAATATTTTTTCTTAAATGGGATACAGCATAACAGTTTTCATCATAAGGGTCACTGGGAATTATACACATAAAAAATTTCTAATGGATAATACATCATGACATAATACTGAGATCAATGCAACAAAAAGCAAACAACTTTTTAAAGATGGATAATACACAAACGAAAAATACCTGTTTTTCTTTTTTGTCAACCACACTGATAAGCACAGCTTTCTTTTTATAGATGTTAAGGACTCTTCTTATAATGTGTTTATGCTACTTGACACATGGTTACAGAATGTATTCAGATGTTTTCTTTCTTTATTTCTTTTGTGTTTCCCAGTCATGCTAGATCCTCAGTCTAGTAAGTAAGGTGAAGTCAGCAGTCTGCTGCAGCAACCCCGCTGGTCCCCACAGACTAAACACATTCTATTCTAACTAAAACCACTTTTACCGTAACAAACACTACATTACTGTTATCATCACTCTCACCACTGGCATTGTCACCGACAGACTGCATACGCAGGGACTGCTTTCAGACTGTGACCATACCCCTTGATGGAAGAAGGCGAAGGTGATGCACAGTGGCATGTGGTGAAACGCTGAGGGGGATAGGGTCTCGCTCTTCTGCAGTGTGCTGTGGGGCAGACCACTCAAACATCAGTCACTAACTGAACACAAAATGTGCATCTTAACTATCTGTAAATTGACCACACACACACACACACACACACACACAAAACACACACCACACACACACACAAAAACACACACACATACCACACACACACACCACCACACACACATAACACACACACACACACACACACACACACACACACACACACAAACACACACACACACACACACACCACACACACACACACACACACACACACACACACACACACACACCAAACACACACACACACACCAAAAACACCCCACACACACACAAACACACAAGCAAACTCACACACACAAAAACCTCGCTCCTCTGTTGTGCACTACTTCATTTGAACATCAACAAGTTACTGGATAAAACATACATACCAAAAGTTAATTGTCAGTAAATTTGAAAATGTCTAACTCCTCTGCCATGTGCCTCACTAAAGAAACAATCAGTCAGTAACTGAAAACATTACAGTGTTTTTTAACAGGCAAATGTCTTGCTTCACAAATGCATATTGTGTAAGTATGTGTGTACATCAATCAATAACTGAACACAACATCAATAACCATTTTAAAACGGGAAAATTTTGTCCAAAAATGTAACGCACACACACACACACACAAACACACGCGTACACACACACACACACACACACACACACACACACACACAACACACACTCACTCACTCACACACACTCAAACTTTGAAGTTTTACCTCTACACACTGTGAACCACTGTGAGGGAGACATGAGTGCTGTGTTACTTATGTTCATCTGCTGTAGAACGTTTTTCCACTGCTCAAGCTTTTTAAAATCCACAAATGGCAGAATCTTAATGTGTGGGAATAAGGCACAGAACAAGTATGGAAAAACGGATAAAATAGAACAGAAGTAACAGGCAGTATGACAGGGGGGGTTCTTTTGTTTTCTGTCTTTTTGCTTTGGATGTCAAGCATGTGAACGGTAAGGCTTTTTAAACATATGTTGTTCCCCCAAGCAAATTCGGTACGGAGTCACAGAATGTAAAGCTTTAGCTCAGCTCGCCTTTTAATGCTTCGGCAGGAAAATACTCACAACGGTCACGCTCCTCTCTCCCTTGACAGTGACGTCCGATATCTCCTGTCCATACCAACAAAATACGTGTCAGACATGGTTCACACAAGACAGTGTCTGATGTACCTACCAACAAAGGCATCATGGTTCCAGAGGTGACCTCTCATGCTACTAATGAAATCAGCACAGAATCTGGTGTCACAGACATGTATAATATAACAACAAAGAGAAAACAACATGATTTGGGCAATACAGAAGATATGTGTGTTCCATAGTTGAGTACAGACATGACCTTTGCTTTGTGTGTATTTATTTACCTACTTTTTATCAAAACTAATTTTTTTCCCCACATGAGTGGGTTGCACATGGCGGAAGGGGTGCATGTTGTGGGTTAGAGGTGTGCAAGTCAGGTGTCTCTGTGTTCGGGTGGGGGGGGGAAAGGGGTTTGGGGGGGATTTGGGGGATGGTTGAGGGGGAGGGGGGGAGAGGGGTTAAGAAGTAGGGAGGGGAATGAGAGGACATCATGAAAGCAGCCTGTGTTGGTGTTGTCCAAGTTCAGGTATGCATGTATTTCTTTTCATATTATAAAGTGCTTTGAGGTGTCGGAGAAAGTTATAGAAATTCTCTTATACATTATCATGACATCAGCCAAGCCTGAAAGATTCAGATACCCGCAGTGTGGATCCAGAAATTTCGGGCAATGCTCTGCAACAGGCATTCATTCACTAAGAGAATGAAACTCACTTAATTGTGTGGTTGCCAGTCTCCTGATTTCAGCCCACAGCAAACTCACACTCGGCTCTCGGTCCATACCCTGGAGCTGGCCCAAGGGCTACCAATTATGTGTGCTGCAGTATGTTTCTCTTTGCCAATTAAAAAATATGAACTGTATCCACCAAATGAAAATAAAAATTCGTCTCTTCTGTTGAAGAGTGTATAACAAAAATGTAAAACTTCAGATACATAACAAGAAAAATATAATTTAATGTAACACATGATATATAATTACAAAATTTTACCAAAATGTAACACATGATATTCAACACAAAATATAATAACAATGCAACAATTTAGAAATATAATCAATATGTAATACTTCACATACAACACCAAATATCAACAAAAACATAATTCTAGGAATGAAGATTATCCATGTTCCCCTCACTTCACTAGTATCTTGATTAAATACATGGTGACTTGTGAAACTTACAACACAGACCTCAAATTCAAAAGTTAGAAAGTAATAGTTACCCTACAGATGAGCTCTGTGAATATGTCTGCATGCTTGCGTGTGTGTATGCGTGCATGCATGCGTACTTGTGTGCATTGCTGTGTGTGTGGTGTGGTGTGTGGGTGTGTGTGTGTGTGTGTGTGTGTGTGTGTGGTGTGTGTGTGTGTGTGAGCTGCGCGCGCAGCGCGTGTGCATGTTTGTATGTGTGTGCGCGTTTAGGGATTTACATATCCCATGCTACCAGTAAACACAACACTGACTTGAAATGCTTGAGAGCAGCAATGGCTGCCATACTGCAGCAATCCAGGGATGTCCCTTCATGGTTTAGCACTGTGATGTCCACCCCGCAATATCCACACACCTACACATACATACAGCTTCACTGAGTTACCTTAATGGGTTCAAGTGGCATCCACTCGCATGGTCAATACTGACACACAAACATGTAGCAATCATGTACATGCATGCATATATTACCTCAGTGGTCCAGATGTATCCATGTACACTATCCATATCTGTACACACCTACAGCAGTCATGTAAGAGCATGTTACCACGGTAGTCCAACTATAACCATTAAGAAAGTCCATATGTCGTTTCACAGTGCTGTATCGTCACGGTTCAGCTTAGAGATGTCCAGTGTCTATGTACACATCTTTTGCACTCCTGCAACTCTAAACACTCCTGCAAGTGAAGTCATAGTATGTTGTTGTTGTTGTTGAGCAGATTTTTCTTTTTTTGCAGTCATAGTATGGGCATCTATAAGCGTACCTCTAGCAGTCAAATCATGTCACGACAAGTGCATGACCTTCATGGGTTATCACACAGGAGGTTAGTTTGAACCAGCACCTGTTGGTGAAAACTACAGAACCACTTTCAATGAATCTTGGTGGAAGAGGACGGGAATGTGGCTCAAGGGGCTAACCTACTGACTCATGAATGCCCATGTAGTTACTGACTATGTGAGCTCACTCTCTCCCATTTGGAGCCCTCAGAAACACGTCTCTGGGTGAGGAGCCAGCTGCGGGCCCCCTCCAAAAAAAAAAAACCAACTAACAATATGCTGCCAAGGTCCTCAAAAACACATAAAGAGCAGGGGGCATTTTGACATTGTAAGTGAAGCTTTCCAGAAATTTAAGGCATAGCACTGGAATATCATGGAACACATCAGACAGACCAGTACTATCAGTCACACTTTGCTTCGCAGCCACAACCATGATGGTAGACTGAGGAGGACAGAAATCTTTTAGTAGTTCTTGCAAGGTTTTGGCCAGACTACCTACAAAAAAAACATCAAATGGCCAACGTTCAATGAACCCAAATGGTAAGGCAAGCAAAATCATGATGACCATAGCAGTTTCTGCTTCTACTTTTTCATCCTGTGAGCTAAACCTGGCCATTTTAAATGAAACAAATCTGTAGTCTAACGCTCTACACCAAGAACTTGTACACTGTCATTGGTTCCATTTTCACACTGCCACTATGTCCATGATGCGCATTGGTTTCTGAAATATTTTCAGAAATTTTTATTCTTGGCAGGCATTTTGTCACAAAGTGTGGCAGCATAGCATTGGCAATGAAATCGTAGCACACTATGCTGATAGTGTAGCAGCTACTTGGCAGCTCTGTGCTGCGGCTTGAGTTTGAATCCACAAGCTTCAACATCACCCCCCACCTCCCCCCCTGCCCTGGCCCCCCCCCCCCCCCTCCTCCCCAATCCCTCCACTGACAGCCTGCATTGCTAACCACAGCTCCATGGTGACTGTGGCTGGAAACAGGAAGTTTGTGTAGCAGTTCATGTTTTCACCCAAATCTCAAGTCTGGATTTAAAGGGAATGATGGTGATTGGTGCATGCCATTTGACCATGATGTATGCCCGATTAATTGAAATACACAGCTCTTGAGCTCATCAAGCTGACAAAAATGCCCAACAACGCGCTTGAGTGCTCACTCACGCCAGGCCGTCATGTTGATGACAGCCTAGCTGCCATGGAAGCTCTAAGGCATACCCAAAATGCCAAAAGCAAAGCTTTGAGTCATATTTGATACCGCCGGATGAAAATGTTTAATGCATCAAGTGTTTGACAGATCTCGCCTTACTGCTGAGTATCAGATCTGATTCAGTCTTGTGATGGGAGTTTTAGATTGTGTAATCAAACTGGGCAGACTTCAAAAGGAGCAAAATATAAGTCCCGTGGCTTGTACTTGATGTTATTACTTTGAGTGATCTTATGGCTCGACTGTTTTTGTTTGCTGCAAGCGATGATAATCAGAATGCTCAGGATCTTGGTAAGAAATTGAAATCACCAACAACAACTCAAAAACTGAAAAAAAAAAACAACAAAACACAACAAAAAAATGCAGGGAGACACATTCTGGAAGAGCAGAATCCTCAGACTTGAACCTTTTTCCCCTGAAACAATACACAGGGACTCCAAATCCACACACTTTGAGTCCTTCAGACAACGCTCGACAATTAGGCCGGTTCAGAACCACTGTGTCTTTTCGGATTGTCTGCACACATTGGGGATTTTCTCTGTCAGCTTGTTGTGAACGTTTCAAAACTGGCACTACATATGCAATATTTCCGAATTCTGGTAATGATCTTATCACCCTTACAACAACATGGCATTAATAAGAGATTCCCTCCATTGTAAATGCACCATCTTTTTTTAAAGGACTTCATACATCTCACTGAAAAAAAAATCCACCAAAGCACGCAAGCACTTAGATATACTTACCACGACCCCTGCCTCAAAATGAGGGAGGAGACCATGGGGCTCATCTCCACATTGACATGCATAACACCCTCATTGGCTCCCGTACTTTTGTGGGCCAAGCCAATCTCCCCAGACACGGGTGCCAGCATCTGAATTTCTCTGCAATCACCCATGACATGACCAGAGTAACTGACCAGTGATCAATACACAAGATGACCTATGATTTTGCGGAATCAGTTGTTTTTGAGCAGTTAAAATTTCTTGATGCGTCCATTATTTACAAACAGAGTCTTTCTGTTACAAATTTGTTTGGTTTGGTTCAAAATAGTCATATCGTGAGATATGAATGGCTACCTCTTATTTTAGAAGTTTTACAAATGATTATCACATGACGTTAAACCTGAATGATGTGTGTGGTCAGCTGAGAAAGAATATCAAAAACAAAAAACGTAAACTGACCTGATGATATGTGCATTCTTAGGGACAGATGTTGTATTGAGCATAAAACAGTTCCAGAAGCTTTCAGAATTTGCATTTATAATATTCGATAAATATACTTGATGAATCATGCGACAGCACGTGTTGGTCCTCTATTTCTTTCTTCTTTCTTCCTTTGTATTTTTTTTTTGTTGACTTTCAGCTTTAAAATCTGTAAACAGGTGAGGGTCCAGATTTTGGATTGCTTTTAAAGAAAGAAGTGCATATATTAAGTTCATTGGAGCTCAAAATCATGGTCTCCTTTGGGACCATTGTCATGACATCTGAAGAATGAAATGTGCATTTTCTGTTTGGAAAAAAAAACACGAACTTCAAATTTCTTGTACGGCATGGGAAGCCTTGTGTTCTGTCTGAAAGTGATTCAGCAAGAGATAAGGAACAGAATCTATATCTTAAGATACATGTCAGCATTCTACACACAAAGTGTTTCCAAGAACATGACTATTTTTTCAGTGCAACATTTGTGACATCAGCATAATCGTTGCCTGATGACTTGTTGCGGGTTGTTTTTGTTTGTTTTTGCATTTATCAAGTTTTTCCCTTTGATGTGCACTGCACTTTCTTATTCTTTTTTTTTTTTTTTTTTTTTTCCATCAATCAACTGGCTTTTCAGTTGTGTGTGAACTTTTATATTTCTAATTTTGGCATAATTCAGAATGAATAATGGTTTTAAAGAAAAAGAAAAGAAAAGAAAAACAAGCTAAAAAAAAAAAAACCCTATCCATTTTACAAAAAAGGTTTTTCTTAAACTGAGAAAGTGAATACATGTAGATAAAGTGCATACATAAGTATGCCTACCTTGAACGTCCAAAACAAAAGCCAAAAAAAGTGCTTAAAAAAAAAAACAAAAAAACTTGTGTTTTCAGAACAAATATTGAAAAAAAAAAAAAAGCAGAAAACCTTTTTCAAATATTATTTTAACCCCTCCTCAAAAAAAATTCAAGTGATACAAAGTGCGTGCACATGCGCATCATATTTGCAAAATCTATCATCAAAGATCCATCTCTTTGAATAAAAAAAAAAACATGTCCACAACATTAGAAACTGGCTTTTCTAACTCATGAGTGTAAGTTTTATTCAGCATGCACTCAGACAGGCCACACACTCAGTGAATGAAAACACCTTTGCATTATTTTTATAATCACAGACATACAACCTATATGATACACGTGTGAAATGAACCAATCCAGAGTCCAAACCTTGTTTTGCCAATGAGAAACCTGGCAGGTTCCAAGCTGTTTCCAAAGGCTATTTAAAACCTGCCGGAAATCTGTTGGCTGCCTTCCATCCACTCTCTGTTCAACACAAAATCAGGAAAGATCATCATTAAAAAAAAATTACTATTTCATTTGATAAAAAAAAAAAATCTATAATTGTCCTCACTTGACTTTGTAGATCACTAAAATGTGACAAAGCTTGAAATGTTAATTGTTATATATAAAAACCATCATTTATTAAAAGAAGACATCCCAAAATGAAGTACATCATAATTAACAAGATGCAAAGCATATAAACCTACTCCCAGTTTATCTTCCTGAAAAAGTCACAATCAAACATTCGTTATAATGTATTTCATCACTGAGATATTCCATAAAGAAGACAAGCTGTTTTGGGTCGTTATAGCCATTAGTAGCAGCTATTCTAGTAAATAAAACATACGGCATCATCCGTGACCCATAATGAACATACCTACAAATTTTCAGAAAGATCGGTCCCAGAAGTTTTGTCTGGAGTGAGTGGAACACATTTTGACCACAGATAGACACACACAGAGACAGACAGACACACAGACAATATTTCTCCACTCCCATTGTAAAGTGCTCCCCTGTTCTATAAGAACTGTGGGTACAAAAAGGCAACATGATTTTTTTTTTTTTTTTTTTTTTTTTTTTTTTTTAAAGACAGCTCCTTCAGATTCCCTCAACAGACTGTATCCTGGATGGACACATTAGCAAAAACTCAAGTCCAATTTGAATAAAACTCACCACACAGAATTGATGAAAGGCAGTCTTTTTTATGCAGGCAACCGAGCCAGCTCACAGAATGAGCTTGCAACCAAGCTAAAGCTTTATTCCAAAGTTTAATTTGTGCACTGCAGTGCAGTGGAGCACAGAAGCTTAGGAAAGTTTATTGTTGTACTGGCAGAACGAAAAAACAACAAACAAACAAACAAACACAAAAATGAAATCTATTGCAAGAGCAAAGATAAACTGTTCAAAAATGCCTTCAAAAGAAAATTACCAAGAAACACTCTCTGTATCTGAAGTCTGGCTAGGATTCGAGCGGGAATACTGATCTCTTCATTTAGTGGGGTAGGGGGCAGGTGGACAATTGTGTAGTGTTGAAGTTGAGGAAAAAAAAAAATATATACTGCTATCCAGACTAACTCATGGAAAATGTTGTGAACAAAACACCCACTTGTTCGTCGTCGTTCCCGTTCCTCTCCCCAACATGCACAACCAGAAACTAAAGTTTACTCATGCAGTACATGCGTACTTACACACTCACTCATACACTCACAAGGAAAGGTGCTGTAGCATGAAAACTAGTGCAAAATAAGATGTAGTACTTTCTGACCAGTTTTAAGCCATAAACGGGACAAATCTATGGGCACTGAGGATCTTATCAAAGAATGAAAAAGTTCTGTTCAGGGCGGGGGCTCGTAGGGATAAACTTAGCAGACCTATGAGTATGACAGACCTATACCAAAAAAACTCCCCCCAAACAATTATATTTTTATGAAGGTGCAACCCAGGATTTGCAGTTCCTAACTGCTTGAGATGAAAGAGTAATCACTAACATGCGCCTGAGGACACACACACATACATACACTCCAAAATCAACATGAATTTTTATCACTTTAAAAGTTAAACTAAACTAAAAAAAAACTCGCAGTCTTTATTCAAAACTATCATCCCATCAGCATACTGCATCTTGAGTTTTGTCACTAGAAATTTTCTGTAACTTGCATGTCAATGCATTTTATTATTTAATCTTCCTGAAACAAGTTGTACAACTTCTTCTTCTGCCAATGTCCATCTGTCGTTGTTGACAGTTGTTGACATAAAATTATGTAGGAGTGAAGGATTTTGCACAGTGTGAGGAAACAAAATGTGTTGGGGTTATTGTGTTTGTGTCAACACTCTCAAGCTGGAAGTGCTGAGGGAGGGTGACATGACAGTGTCAGGGGGGCATGGCACTCCAGATATGGATGGTTTCTGGGTAAGGAGTTGTTTGCGGTAATCAGTGTGGCAAAAAAAAAAGTGTTGGTACAGCTGCTGGTGGCGGCTTCTTTTATCCTCAGAGGACAGGGGCATTAGGCTGACACAAGCCGAGAATCCAGAACAGATTGTATGGAGCATGGTGACCCAGGTGAGACACTGACATCCTTCATAATCATTTTTAATCATCAGACAAGTTTTGCGTACAGCGACAGTTTGAAAAAAAAAAAAAAGAAGAAAATATCTTTTGTCAATTGGTGTGATCTTTTCTTCTTATCTTAAAAAAAATTGTGGGCATAACAGGGTTCCCGATGAGGCATACTTTGTGGACATTTCATGCATTGTAAACCTCGAATATTTGTGAATTCACCATTTGAAACATTGTATTGCCCCATTTTGACCCCTGTTTTTGAAGTGCAACAAATGTGTTTTAGTTTTACAAGTCAGCACTGAAGTCATTTGTGTCTGTCATCAGTCAAGAATTTCTGATACTGCATCATTATAAAAGTGATAGACCCACCTAAACCATAACAACACTGCCTGAGTCAGTGTATGTCAAGAGAAGAAAAACAGACAGAAATGAAAGCAAGATGGAAGTATGACCAGATGCTTTGCCACGCTGTGATCGTGGTTATCAATTAAACTTTTGTTAGCTGTTCAAACTCATTTCGTTACTTGTCAGTTTGACTGAAATGGGTAAACATATGCATGTCACAGACTGGACATGGATATAAATTCAGCATAATTCAACTCAGCATTACCATGCAAATTTAAATATGAATGGCTAATTCTTGCCATGTACATGATACAGGATGATCCACAGAGACAATTTTTTGTTTGTCTGGGTGTGATATAAAGAAAAGAAGTAGTGTTGTTTGTTCATTGTTGCTTCATTGAACAAGAATATCAGTTTTCAACAATAAGGACATTCAAAAATACTAGAACTGATTTTTTAAGACTGCAACAATGGTTACATGCATAGTCCTGAGTTAGTTATAAAAAAAAAACACAAAAAAACCCCCTGAATCTGCACTTACTGATTTCTGCACAGGCAAGGTATGTGGGTTTCACTATTCAAGATTTTCTACTAGGGTCAAAGTACCAACACCCCTCCCTCCTACAAAGTGAAAGCATAGAGTGAAGCAATCCTTTACTTTAGTCTTTAGGCATTAACCCATGGTTTCATTCAACCCTGACAGGGACACAGCGACTGCCCTGTGTAACCCTCACAGCCTGACAAGTTTTGCCTGTACAGTCGATGATGAGGGCTGATTTACTCAAACTGCCATTCTTGTAACTCTAGACTGGCACATAAAAACAACACTCAACAACAGAAATGTTTTTTTTGATAATGCATTCAATTTCCATTATCTTTGAATTATCTGGTGATACATGGTTCCTTGATAAACAGAAGCAGAACAGAGGCTTCATCACTTCATCAGTACTTCTATTTAAGACATGATGTATTTATTACTACTACAATTGTGATAAATTTACGAATCATAAAAGTTGGCAGTCTCATATTCATCTAGCCAAAATATTTTCTGCATATGTGAAAATTGATATGGATTTTTACTTGTACTTTAAAAGTTTTCTTTAGCAAAGATTGCCACCCGCGATGTCATCCAAAACTTGACTCACAATAACTTTACTTCATTAACTCATGGTGTCAGAAGGACAAAAAGATTCAGAAAAAAAATCCTCGTATCAATCTAAATTTGCTTACTGAAAGCAGCACATTGTACAAGAGGTTTATAGCTTCAAAATACACTCCCTGTGCGATTATTATTCATGTTCAGAACACTGATTCAAACTGTGAGATTTGATTTGAACCTGATGCCCAGTCTCTGGTTGGTCGAAGGCAGCCATAAAAAAACGGTGTGTGTGTGCCCAACCATACCAAATGCTGGATACTGGGCGAAAAGAGTTAATGAGACTGGGAATCCTAGCATAAACCCAAAAATGTTGGAAGAGTAGAGTGACGGCCAGATATGCACACAGATGGACAGGTAAATACTTTTGTCAGGTTTTCAAAAATATTGATTTTATATTACAA
>JADBJO010006141.1:12500-17500 GCA_016801955.1 Conus betulinus
TTAACATTTTGTACGCTTTATGTGGTAATCTTTCTGGGAGCATTCAAGTTCTCTTTAGCCAGTAACGAATGCATCTAACCACCGAAAGTAGATGAATTGGATATCTGTTAGTCTCCCCATAGACCAGGGTCATTTGTGTTTGTAGTGAAACACCGAGAAACTTTTTCAATGCATCAAAATGAATCTTTTCAATTTTATATATAGGCAACTTCGAAGCCCCATAACTCAGCTCCGTACTGTACCATTGGTTGAATCTGAGAATCGAATCACAATAAAAAAAAAAAAAAAAAAAAAAAAACAATGTCAGAGACTCATTGTCGAGAATACGCAGTTTCTTTAGGATACAAAGTAAACATTGTTTAGCTCTGCTTGTAAGATTATTGCAGCAAATCTGAAACTTAAACGTGTTGAGAAATACATACCCAAGTACTTATAAACATTCACCACTGGCATAGCAATTCCATTATACATCCATTTTTCCCGTGCAGCAAGATATCCGCCTTTCCTAAACACTATATTATTACTTTTTGCCATGTTTACCTTCAACTGGAGAGATTCAGTAGCTCTTTCTAAACTACTTAACCGATTTTGCAGACCAACCATTGTTTCTGATATCAATACAACGTCATCAGCTAACAGGAGAATAAACATCTCCAAAGCACCAGTTAAAAAATGAGCTCTGTGCCCACCGTTATGTATTACTTCTAAAGTTAATTCGTTACTAAATAGAACAACAACAACAAAAAAAAAAAAAAGAATGGGACTACAGACATCCTCTTGTTTGACTCCGTAGTCTGTTAGAGGTGATCTTCTTCTCACTCTCATCTTCATAGAGTTATACATGCTCAAAATACATTTATATGATTATCTCAGATTCCATGTTTCACCAAAACTGGACATAATATACTTCTGTTGACAGAGTCAAATGCTTTTTTTCAAAACCAATAAAAGCTACATATGATTTTTGGTTTAGACAGAACTGTTTCTGAACAAAGGCCATCAAAGTAAACATGTGATCTATAGCTGAATAATCCCGTTCAAATCCAACTTGATCTTTGCCTGTAATGTTGTTGTCTCGACCCATTCCTGCAGTCTTCTATTAATGACAGCACTATATAATTTACTACCAATGTTACACAGGTATATTCATCTATAGCTGTTTGGGTTGTTAACGTCACCTTTCTGATATAACGGGGAGAACAATCGATTCAGCCCAGCTTTCAGGAAACACACCTTTATCAAAATAGAGTATTCATAAATTTTGCTAAAAAAAAAAAAGTTCATCACCAAATCAGATTTACAAGCAGTTTTTTTATTATTTCACTAATGATCCCATCTGGGCCTGCAGTTTTGCGATTTTTCAATTTACTTAAGCCAAAAATTATTTCTTCTTTCGATATAGGGCGGTTTACATTATTATAATTATCATCATCTTCATCACTTCCGTCTACCTACCCTACACCACTATCAGCACTATCATTTCTTTCAAACAGTTCCTTAACATGATGAAACCAATTGTCCAAACTAATATCATTTTGAGGCTGGGTTCTTTTTTTCTGAATTTTCCCGCATTGTTTCCCAAAACTCTTTCTGGCTACTAACAGAGGAAACTGATTTCTCTACCATCGTTCTGTTAAATACCTTTTGTTTCTTCTTTAAAGGATGTTTATAGTCGCGTCTGGCTTTACAGTATTCAACATGATCAGGTACAGATAAAGTTCGACGATATTTAGTTAACAATTCAAGTGCATTTCTTTTACTTAAAAGACACTCTTCATCATACCAATCATCGCCAGCTTCTTTCGCATTTCCTTTAATCTTCTTCATACAGTCAGCGGCGACTTTTAAACAATCGTTAAAAACATGTAAAGCTTCGTTTATATCAACTTCAATGAGACTAAGTGCCATGTGCATCCTTTGTTGAAATTCTGGTGAATCCATTGCATTACACAACAAGGCAACATAAGCTTCATTCCAAACATACTTTTCAAGCCAGCTGATAGCATCACGTTCTCTTACATTGTCCAGGCTTTCGCTGTGAAAGCTAGTACACAGAACCAAAGGCATGTGATCAGAATCAATCCGTTTACCCACACATAACTTACAATCATTAAAGTATGTTACAAACATGTCACGCGACATTAGAAAAATAATCATTCACACTATTACCGCTTTCAGAAATGCATGTGTAGCAACATTTGAGGTCGCCCTTACACAAACCATTCAAAACGCACAAATCAAACGCAGTGCACATAATTAGCAACATCTTACCATAATTATTTACCACATTGTCTTCTGATTTCCTGCTCACATGCAATGGACCACTCAAACATTGATTTTCAAAAGGGAAAATACTTCCTTCTAAATCTTGAGAAATATTGGAAGTACGACCATTCATATCACCACTTAGCAAAATATTAACGTCACCAATAGAGAGCAAGTAGTGACATACAAAGTCTTCAAGTAAAGCAAGACCAATGTCAGAATCAACAAAACGACAGTATAGTGAACCCTCTGGTGGTACATATGCACAGACATACAACACATTGAGGAATCTGCATGTAACTCTTGGATAGCGTTGTGAACATCTGTGGTAAGATTGTTGGTGAGAGACAGGAGAGTATGAGTGAGTTGTATGAAAGGCGTGCGGTCAACAAGGCTCGTGCGATTGTTAGTGACAGTGGGCATACGCTTGCGCGACAGTTTGAGCTCCTTCCATCAGGCAGACGATTTTGTGTCCCCAGAGCTAAGCTGATGCGCACAAAAAAGAGCTTTGTGTTCAAATCCATTGCTTTTTAAACAAACACAGCGTGTAAGAAGAGGCGGTGGATCACCTGTGACACAAGCATGTGCGCGGGTGTGTATGTCTGTGAGCAAGCGGGAAAGTATAGATGCTGGAGTGTGGTGTGTGTGTGTTTGTGTGTTATGTGTGCATGTCCTGGAACAGTGAGGAATAGAAATGTCTGGAATGTCTTATCTTAATGATTTTTAATGATAAATCACCTCTCTCTCTCTCTCTCTCTCTCTCTCTCTCTCTCTCTCTCTCTCTCTCTCTCTCTCTCTCTCGTGCACACATTTACGTGTATTTATGTATATATAATTATGAGTGGCTGAGTGCATACTTTATTTGCACTACCAAAAAGGAGAAAGATTGAAATTCCCATTTTGGTGTTACACGCATGTTTTATTGTTTGAAAGTAAATTTTAATTTTCAGTGTCACGTTTGTAACTATAAATATGTGTATGTCTTAACTTTTAGGGCAGCGGTCACAAATGTAATTTCTCTTGTAACCTGGTTTACAACATTTTTCAAAGCCAGCAAACATAGACGACTGGAAATTTCGATAAAGGTTTCAGCCAGGCATACAAAATCAAAAGAACTAGCAAACGAAACAAAATCTTGATCATGCAATTTATTCAGAGGTTAAGCCGTTAATTCCAGAGAAGAAAGGAGAAGGTTTTTTTTGTTTTGTTTTGTTTTATTCACAGAAGAAGGAAAAATTGACACAATACTATCACCAAGATCAGGTAACACAGTACACACATCTTCGAAAAACGTGTTAGACGGGTTAGACAGGTTTTGTGGCACACTTTCAATATTAACAACATTCACATTTTCAACCTGGGCAACGGCTGAGCTAAAGTTAGAGAGTGCACTGCGTTGTGAACTGTCTCACGAACAGCACGTGCTGACAGCGTGTCAACGTCGCCGCACTGTGACAACAAAACCGGTGTCGCCGAAAGTTTTGTTCTGTTCACTGCTACGGTAAAATTGTAATTATCCAAACTGTGGGCCGGACGCCTGCCTATTTAATTTCAACTAGTCTGTCAGCATGGTCCACAGTGAATTTCTTCCCGTCAATGAGGAGGTGGTTAAACACCACTGAGGCTCTCTTGCCCTCTCCCCTAGCTTTCTTCAGGTGTGGAGTTAAACGTCTCCTAACCTCTCGAACTTGTCCTCGCCAACGAAAAGCTTTGTCCCGCGCAACTTGCCCTTAGCCTTTAACACAGATATCTTCTGTTCATAGAACATACACCTGGCGATCACTGGCGAGTCAGGCTTGGAGCTGATTCGATGAACCCTATCGAACTGAAATTCCCCAGCAAGTTCTAACTTATCTGTGATTAGGTCCTTCACCACATCTTCACAGTCCGCCGGAGTCTCGTTGTTCTTCCGTGGCAGGCCGTAGAAGATGAGGTTATTGCGCTTGGACCGTCCCTCAAGCTCATCCGTTTTCCTCTCCAGGACGTCCAGCTTCGTCGTCAGGTCCTCGTTCGTCCTCCGCAACTCGTCGTTTCGCTGACGTAGACCCGTGACCTCACCTCTCAGTACCTTCAGCTCTTCTTGCATGGCCCTGCACTACTCCTCCTGTAGGACGTGGAGGTCTTCCTTCATCTCACCAAAGTGGGTGTCCATCTTCGAGCTCAAGTCCTGGATCATGCCCACCACGTCAGACAAAGTGGGCTCATTCACTGCTTCACTGGAGACTCTTCGTGAAGTGACGTCCGTTCGCTCCATACTGCTTCTGGAACTGCCCGATTTCAACCGTGTCTGTCTGGAGCTGTCCTTGCTTTGCGAAGAGTTAGGCCCCTGGGTTAGCCTCCACATCGCCACAGCAGAGCAGAAGACTCCCTCAGAACAAATACGAGAGGAGTAATCCTAGTGCTACACCGTCCGCTCTCCGTCTGTTTTAACATGGCGATGTAGCTGTTCTGCTCCCTCGTCCGCTTCAACATGTAAAAGCGTGTAAAAGCGGCCACAACAAGCCGTGAAATGTCTTGCAGACAGTCTCTTTTGAAAACTCTCTCGCCTCTTCTCGAAACGTAAATCGCAGTGTTGTCCTTGCAATTGGGAGTTAATTGCCAAAGACCAAAAATCGCGGCCTCACACGATGATACACATGTCTACCCCCCCCCCCCCCCCTCCCTTTCCCGTACAGAGAGAGACAGACAGACAGAGACACAGAGAGAGAGAAAGAGAGACAGACAGAGAAGGGAGG
>JADBJO010006141.1:22500-25000 GCA_016801955.1 Conus betulinus
GTTCTCTTGTTTATCCATAAAAGTGTACATTTTCAAGTTTCTTGTACTCTTTCTATGCTTTATGTGTATTATGATGAATGTTGAATGCAGTCAGAAAATCTGAGCGTCTGAGAGGCAAAGGTAATTTGTTTCATGTGGCGGAAGCTTTAAAGAGAAAGAAATTACACCGTAGGTCTTTGTTTCAAACATGAAAACTCGCAGGAGAAAAATATTAAGAGTGGAACTGACCGTATCTATATTCAAACGAACATAACTGTACGCTGGTTGCGCTTTTGTTTGCGAAGCGGAGGGGTGTTTTGGGACTTTTGTTTTTGCTGTTATTAATGTCGTTGTTTCTTTCTTTTTCGGAGTGGGGATGGAGATGGGGTGGAGTGTGGGTATGCGTTGCTATTTTTTGTATTCTTGTCTTTGGTATGTTCGTTTTCTTTTGTGATGATGAATCATTCTCTCTCTCTCTCTCTCTCTCTCTCTCTCTCTCTCCTCTCTCTCTCTCTCTCTCTAAGAGAGGAGTGCGAGGCAGGGACAGTGGAAAGGGAGTGCCGGGATGAGGAAGTGATGAGGTGTGAGGGAAGGGGGGGGGGGGGGGATGGGACAGTAGACGGATGGGTATTATGCTGAGGTAGGTGTTGGGTGGTGAGGGATACAGAAACTATGTTTAAGGATTCTTCCACCCCTATGAATTTGATCTGCCCGGCAAGGGCGGTCGGTCAACTTCTGTATGTGTGGGTATCTCTATCCTTCTTATCCTTCTTCGTTCACTCAGACAGGAACCCCAGAGGCACTGTCGAAGGCTGCTGTATGGTGGAGACCCTCCAGTGATCCATAAAAGCTTTCCCCTCATCGGTGTATTTGCAGACCATGTCTCTGCCCTTAGCTTTTCATGCGCGCGGTACAGACCTGCAGGAAGTGTTCCACTGTCATTGGGTATGGGCAACTTCAAGACTCACCATCCATACAGAGAAAGATCTTTTAACGTATTGGCTAATGCACGTGTATTTGTGCTTGGATCTCAGAGAGAGAAAAGAAAAAAAGAAGAAGACAAAAAAGACACACCTCTTCCACCTCTGCCCATGAAAGAACTGGTGCTTGGTAGTGTGATAACGCGCCGCTGTATCACTCATCGTGTGCTCTGACCTGCGCAAAAGACTTGTTCTGGCGCCCGGGTGTAACAAGTATTATAATACTTAGCCCAGGAGCAGGGGCGACTACTCCCAACCAGGCGGATGACGAATAGGGGGATGTCCCCATGTATGAGGGTTAGCGGCGATATAAGTCAGGGTTGCCTGGTCGAATAGAAAGTCCCGGACGAAGTGGCGATGTTCCTAGCAGGATGGAGCGGGATGACAGGTGGCGCTGTTATCGCCCCTGAAATACGCCATGTTACGTCTAATGGCAGGAGCATCATGCGATCAAGAGTCGCGCTATAAGCTCTTAGCCGTGGGGAAGGACACCCCAGTGAACAAACCGTCTCCAGCTATGGACAAATAGCCGGGGTAGACTGGACTCGTCAGCCCAGTGAAGCAAATAGTCTAGGACAGCGTTCACTCTGATATAAAAACAAGCTAAAGTCGGGTGTGCTGGTCCTGATTTGTCAGGGGGCATAACGGCAGCACGACGCATTTCCACTCATATACTTATTTAGCCTAACGCGTGTAGGCAGGTGGGTTCAGCTATGTTGTTCGGTAACTGGATGGTGACAGCGGTGGAGTAGGAGGCAAAAGCATTATACTTTGTGTATTATATTCACTTAGTCGCATGTTACATCAAACCATGTGAATAAGCACTAATTTCTCAAAGGCGTGACTTTCATGCTCATATATGCAAACGCGCGCGCGCGCGCGCGCGCGCACACACACACACACACACACACACACACACACACGCACGCACGCACACACACACACACACACACACACACACACACACACACACACACACACACACACACACACACTCACACACACACACACATGTGCTGTCGTCCACACGCATACAAGCACGCACATGCGGACACGTAAACAAACATACAGACGCATGTGAGCACATGCATATACGAGCACGCACACGCGCGCGCGCGCGCGCGCGCGCACACACACACACACACACACACACACACACACACACGCACGCGCACACACACACACACACACACACACACACACACACGCGCGCACGCACGCACGCACGCACGCACACACACACACACACACACACACACACACACACACACACACATGCACAAGTTTCACATGGCACGTACATACACTGCAGGTGAGAAGGCGAATCTTTGTCTCGGTAAATGTGTCTGTGTTTATGCACCTGTGCGTGCACACAGACATTTTGAAAATGCGTGTGCAGGCGCGCGCACTCTCTCTCTCTCTCTCTCTCTCTCTCTCTCTCTCTCTCTCTCTCTCTCTCTCACACACACACACACACACACACACACACACACACACACACCACACTACCACCACCACCACCACCCACCACCTCACCACAC
>JADBJO010006141.1:30000-45000 GCA_016801955.1 Conus betulinus
TGCCCGATACTACTTTCCGCACTGTGGCCCAAATCGCCTCCTGCTAGACTCTGTCGAAGGCCTTCTTGAAGTCTGTAAAGACGTAGTATTGACGATGTTTTTTGCACAGCAGGTTTAAGATCTGTTCTATTCCTATGCTCTTGAGAAATCCAGCATGTCATTCAGCCAGAGGGGTATATGCATGCACCTGTAATCTGTTCATAACTTGCTGGCACGGCAGATCGAACTAACAATGCTTCAGTTCCGGCAGTGTTGAAGATGTTTTTTTCGGAAGGATGACGATTAGTAAGAGACCATGGTCTGCGCCACTCACCAAGGGCGGGGCAGGATTGCTCCTAATTGATTGGATCGGCAGTTAAAGACAGTACTTTTTCTGTCCCATTCGCACCTTCGAGTGCATCTCGTTCTTATTCATGGAGTAAGCTATTCTTCTATGCGCCATAATTTGCTGCAGACTGCTCGTCATGTTTCAAGAGTTCTGAAGAAATGTCGTCAATGCCTGCCGTCTTACAACATTTCGGTTATGACTCCTTTGCCGCCGTGACTTCTTCATGGATACTGGAGAGTTATTTTCATTTGATAAGTTCTGTGCCGTTAGCCCACTTGGATTCCTTTTGTTTTATTTGTAGAGTTCAGAGTGATATTCAGTTCACCCTTTTCAGTACTGTTTTCCTCAAATCATTTGTTGTTGTTGTTGTAGTTTTTTTTATGTGTGTGTGTGTGTGTGTGTGTGTGTGCGCGTGTGCGTGTGTGTGTGCGCGCGTGTGTGTGTGTGTGTGTGTGTGTGTGTGTGTGTGTGTGTGTGTGTGTGTGTGTGTGTGTGTGTGTGTGTGTGTGTGTGTGTGTGTGTGTGTGTGTCTGTGTGTGTGTGTCTGTGTGTGGTGTTTAGGTAAAAGGGAAGAAGAAGTGGGTGCACGACAGGAACGGGGAGAGGGTTAAGAACAAGGCAGAACAGGAGGGGGAGGGGGACGACTGGATGGGACAGGTTACCTCTGATGTGACGCTCATTTGTGGCCCCAAATATGTGTGTGTGTGTGTGTGTGTGTGTGTGTGTGTGTGTGTGTGTGTGTGTGTGTGTGTGTGTGTGTGTGTACACATATTGTATGTGTGTGTGTGTGTGTGTGTTTACTTCTGTGGTGTGTGTGTGTGTGTGTGTGTGTGTGTGTGTGTGTGTGTGTGTGTGTGTGTGTTTACTTGTGTGTGTGTGTGTGTGTGTGTGTGTGTGTGTGTGTGTGTGTGTGTGTGTGTGTGTGTGTGTGTGAGAGAGAGAGAGAGAGAGAGAGAGAGAGTAGAGTGGGTAAGTGTTTGATCATTCGTGCGTGGGTGTGTACATGTGTGCGTTTGAGTTCGTTTGTCTGTCTGTCTGTATGCCAGTAAGTCTGTCTGTTATCTATCTGTCTGTTTCTTCGTACTCGCATCGCATGCATGAAAGAAGAGGAAAGAGACCAATATCAGAAATGTCTGGTCAACGACGACTGAGCAACACGGACCAAACTCACACCCTTTAAAAGACGCATCCAAAAGACATCACACAAGGACATGGGCCAGTCTCTTTCAACAAAACAGAAACCCCGATCACAGGCCAGTGTCATCTGACCGTCACAGCGCCGTGACGTCAGCGCTGTCCTTGGGGAACGCCACACAACGAACCATGTCTTTGTCACCAGCCTTGAGCGAAGCGGAGCCCGAACCTCCCATCAGGAACGTGGCAGGTTGTCCGAGCTTCCCCTGAAAGCTGCAGACTCTCCGGTTCCGGTTCCGCTGCAGGCTGGGGCTTTGTTGGTACACGTTGGACGGCCTGCTCCGAGTGAAGTGGCTCCGCAAGGACGACACAGGCTTGAGGCGATCGTGTCTGTGAACTTCAAGGCTGGGAGACCTGCTGTCGCGCTCTCTGGGGACAGGAATCCACAGGGCGGAGAAAAGGGCGGGGCTGGAATGTGGAAACAACTCGTGGGTGACCATGGGCAGGGAAAAGGACTCCCCGCTCGAGGACGAGGAGGCGTAGGACGATTCTCCTTGGCTGTCGAGAGGCTCGGTTCTCTGGCGCATCACGCTCAGGGGCGGGATGTGGATGTCGCCGATTGGTGAGGCCTCGGGGGGTGGCGTTGGTCCGGAAAAGGCTGCAGGGGTGTCGCTCCTGAGGGAAGACTCTGGGCGGGCCTGTCCTGGGCGATGCTGGCAGACGGAAGCCGGGCACGCGCCACGCCTTGTCACGCATGTCCATGGTGAAGACTTCGTCGCAGACTGGGTCGGGGCTAGGAAGGGGCGAGCCGCATCCGGCGGAACTCCACTCGGCGTTCTCCGATCCAGAGCTGCTGCTGTGCTTTCTTGTCCACCCTTCCTCGTCGCTGTCCACGTTCTGCACGCGCTGACCCAACGCTCCCGCTGTGTCCTCAGAGAACCTGACACTCTTCACGGTGGACACGAGCGGGCTGGGAGGCGGGGTGTCAGAAAGGGAAGAGCTGCAGATGGAGACCACAGGACTGAGCTCCTCGTGCACGACGCTCTCTGACGTCACCATCGACTCCCGTTCACAGGACGTCATCACCGCATGCTCAGCTGAAGAACCATCGGCGGCCTTCTCCTCCCCTTCTTCCTCACCCACGCCAACCGAGTCCACGTGGAGACTGGAGTCCTTCCCGAACAGCGTGGACAAGGGCAAGGAGACGCTCTCAGCCAGGGAGGAGGACGTGGAGTTGGGCAGGGAGTCCTGGCAGGTGTAGTAGTCCCTGGCGGGGTTGAGCTCCATGTCCAGGTAGTGCACCCCGGAGGTGTCCGCCATTATCTCCTCCAGCCACTGGCGCAGCGACAGGGAGCTGGGCCGGTCCTCGGGACGCTCCCGCCAGCAGGACCTCATCATGGAGTACCTGCACAGCACAGAGCGTGAGGTTGGGTCTACAGTACGGGAGATTTGAGGTGTCAAAAGTCACTGTGCACACCACTACTGTAGTCTTCATTAATAATAATAATAATAATAAAGATATCACCAGCTTGTACTACAATGTATAGTATTATCTTGCTTGTATTGTGTTATATTCGGTTATATTGTATTACACTGTTTTATTTCTGTATTGTGTCGTGATGTGTCTTGTACTTTTGTGTTGGGATGCGTTGTGTTGGGTTGGATTATGTTGTGACGCGTTCTGTTGTGAAGCGTTGTGTTGTAATGCGTTTGTGTTGGGTTGGGAGAGAGAGAGAGAGAGAGAGAGAGAGAGAGAGAGAGAGAGAGAGAGAGAGAGAGAGAGAGAGAGAGAGCGGGGGGAAGGGATTCGGTACTAATTACTCTTGATTTATTATGTTTCACACACACACACACACACACACACACACACACACACACACACACACACACACACACACACACACACATCCTGTCGATTAAATAATGATACCTATCAGTGTGTGGCAATTGGATTCCTCACATATGATAATTGAATAGACCGAAGGAGTGAATATCGCTCCTTACTACTCTAGTAACTGCAATAGTAGTGCAGGAGTAGTAGTAGTAGTAGTAGTAGTAGTAGTAGTAGTAGTGGCAGTGGTAGTAGCAGCAATAGTAATACTGACTGTAGCAGCAACAGCAGCAGCAGCAGTGGCAGTAGTAGTAGTAGCAGCAGCAGTAGCAGCAGCAGCAAATAGTAGTATCAGGCGTAATAGCAGCAGAAGTGACAGCATCAGCAGCAGCAGCAGTCAGAGCAGTAGTAACAAGAGCAGCAGTGGTAGTGATGGCGGTGGCGGTGGCCATGTGGCCCACATACAGACATCCGCATTCGCGGACTCTCCGTACAGAAAGAACACAGCATCACCCTGCAGTCTCACTGACAAACACGACGACAGCCAAAAAGGGCACACACACACACACACACACACACACACACACACACACACAGAAAGCAAGCCACAGGCAGGCAGGCTGCGGTCAGGCAGGGGGTGGGGGGGGGGGGGGGTGGGGGGAGGCATTGTTTTGTGCCGTGCTTATCTGCGTGGTGTTGGGGGACGTCAGGGAAAAGCCTCTCTTTGTCCATTCTGTCTCTGTCGTGTCGTGGATTAGATAAGCTCACTCTGGGCTCCTCTCTCTGCGCTTGTTTCCACAGTACCCTCTCCATGAGGAAAGAACAAGGAACAAAACAAGCAAACAAACAAAACAAAGAAGAATGTCATCACGTGTCATGAACTGTACCCAGCTTTCTGGTCCTTTGAGAGAGAGAGGGGGGGGGGGGGGAGAGAGAGAGAAAGAGAGAGATAAACATAAAACATATAGGCATATACATGTATATACATACATACATACATACATACATACATATATATATATATATATATATATATATATATATATATAATGCTGAACAATTAAGTAGTGGGGGGAAAACAAGTGCAGGTTAACAATTCTTCCATCATTATAATAATGACTTGGCAAAGATATGAAATTGAGAGAAAAAAAAAAAAAAAAATGAAGATGAAGTAAATTGGAAAATGTATATCATGAATATCAAAACCCTTCACTAGCTGCATGAGGAAACTATCGCAATCCCTCTCGAAGACAGATCTATATGTATCGCCTGCTCCGAGGCCTTTCGTCCGCTGGATCGGACTCATCAGGGAGACACGGCTGATTGTGTCTGTGCTTTTGGCGTCAGATAGAGACACACCACAGTCCATAATTCTGTGGTGTTCCGACCGCCAAGGGGGTTCGAAAAAGAATCCAACAGCACCCCCAAAGCAGCCAGCGAAAGGTAGAAGTATTAAACAAAACGAAAGTAGAGAGAGAAAAAAGTTGTTGAAAACTAGAAACATTACGCAAACAGTATAAAATGTAAGGAATGTAAGTATATATATATATATATATATATATATATATATATATATATATATATATATATATATATATATATATATACATAGATGTGTGTGTGAATGTGTGTGTGTGTGTGTGTGTGTGTGTGTGTGTGTGTGTGTGAGAGAGAGAGAGAGAGAGAGAGAGAGAGAGAGAGAGAGAGAGAGAGAGAGAGAGAGAGAGAGAGAGAGAGAGAGAATATGTCGACGGAAAACATGAATCACATATGCCAGAGGGACTTGTAAGTCTTGCATTGATCAGGTTACCCTCTTGTACCTTCGCTCACCTATGCTGCTTACATAAGTTGAACTCATTGACTGAAGCGATCCCAAAACGAAAGGTTGATCGGTTTATCACCTGGAAGGATGGTCAGATGTCTTGAAGAACGGACTAGTCAACGCGGTGTCGTGCGTGGAGGCGTTGTGAGGGCGCAATACTTCAGGGAGGGGGGGGGGGGGGGGGGGGGGGGGGGGGGGGGGGGGGGGGGGGGGGGGGGGGGGGGGGGGGGGGGGGGGGTTCGTTTTATGAGTTGTCATCCTTAAATGTATCGTAAAGGCCACGGCCGGCGTATGATAGGCATAGCAGAACCCAAGGTAGGAGAATTGAGGTGAGCAGCAGAAACGAAAAAAAGAAAGATAATGGATCATAACTCTAAAACCAAAAATGTTTTACAAATGTAAAAAAAAAAAATTGATTCGAGTTACTTTTTCTTTTCATGAACTTTCACCCAGTTTAGACTATGGACAGTCAGTTTTCCTTTACTGAGAGAGCATAGGCGCAGGGAATATCATGTTATTCGACGTGAGGTCGCGCTAAAGAATTGCAGACATCTTTGTGGCTTTGTTGGTGCTAAATGAAAGAATTTTAAAAAGGGGATTTTTTTTAATCGCACTGTTTGAGGCCAGTTTGAGAAAGGAAGAGTAATTTTGAGTCCGTGAGGACCAGGGTCAATATTTCATACTGAAACGTGTTTGTGTTATGGGGAAAAAAAAATATGTGTGAAACCGTAGGGAGAAGTGTTTCATGTGAACAGTGTCAAAGTTTACATGTTGATCAAAGGAAAACTTTCTAATATCCTTTCGTCTGGTTGTGTGTCGACGTAGCGTGCGAGAGTTCTGATACCACGCTGGAGCGAATTATTTCCAGGCGCTGAGGTTATGTATTCATTTGCCTCTGTTGGTTTGTCAATCTGTCTGTCTGTCTGTTGTCTGTCTGTCTATCTGTCAGCAAACTGACAGGAAAACTACTGAATGAGTTCGAAAGAAACAAACACACACACACACACACACACACACACACACACACACACACACACACACACACACACACACACACACACACACACACACACATTAACACTGCACAAAACTTCGTTTTTTTTCATGGCAGAATGAACGACTTGTGTAAATTCAGCGTTTCAACTGTCATCACACAGGCGTCAGTATTACACAGACTAGTGTGTCACGAAAAGTAACATCAAGAAAAGTATAAAACGTTCGAGAACAAAGGCAAGTGAATGGGAATTGAATAAAAAACAGTAGACCGCAATACAAAGAAGGGAGAGAACGTTTATACATAGAAAGACTGTAAAAAGTGTGACAGAAAAAAAGAAAAGAAAACTATCACAGAATTCCAGGACACAAGAACATACTTGACACTGAAAGACACCCCCTACATCCAGCCCCTCTTCACCCGCATCACAGGAGCTACAGATTTTCTTTTTTAATGTGAAGACGTTTTAAAACAGAGACAGTTAACTCGGACATGAGCGCAGAGTAATACTGTGGCCAAAAGTACACAGATATTACCCCCAAATTAAAAAGTCAGAAAGAGAGAGAGGGGGGGAGGGCAGAGAGAGAGAGAGAGAGAGAGAGAGAGAGAGAGAGAGAGAGAGAGAGAGAGAGAGAGAGAGAGAGAGAGAGAGAGAGAGAGAGTTTAATTGCAGGGAACTCAACGCGAACAACGAGAGAGAGCGACTAAATGATAAAATGAAATCAACAAAAAAGAACACATTCAATACAAATCAAGTGAACAAGTAGAGAATTAGGGGGGGAACCTAAACAGGGATCTGTAGTCGCAAAAAGAAGAAGCAGAGAAAGAGAGAGACAGGGACAGAGACAGACAGACGGATAGACAAACAGGCAGACACACAGACAGATAGACAGACAAACAGGCAAAGAGAGAGAGAGAGATAGACAGACAGACAGACAGACAGAGAGAGAGAAATACCAGAGAGAGAGAGAGAGAGAGAGAGAGAGAGAGAACTTTTCAGACACCAAAGTTGGTCTGATGGCAAACAAATTCCTAACCGGTTTATATGGCAGAATATTAGCTTGAAAAGTTAATTATTATGTTCTCTTTTAAGACGCCATTTTCTTTTTTCTGCGTGAAAATGACAATACCGGGCCGTAGTTGTTGCTTTCACGTAATACTATTTAAAGTTTTTACCCTTCACTTATATTTCGTTCTTTTCGTCTACATGTCACGTGAAGTATAACTATCGTTAATGGGAAAAAAGGACTTCTTAGGTGCATTCTGTAATCTCAACAACATCACTGTCAAAACGAAAATTGCAATGATTACTGTTTTACCATCCACAGTCGACTACGGTTTTACAAAATTAATGTTACTTTCTCCTTTTGACTTGTGTTTGCCTTACAATGTCAAACACACACACACACACACACACACACACACACACACACACACACACACACACACACACACACACACACACACACACAAAGATTTCATTCCTGTGACCCCTTTTGGGGCATGGGGACTTGAAACAAATGGAACAAATGTAAATGAAGCCCATCAAACATCCCAAACTTTCCCGACAATTAATGCACTGAACACACAACTCTAAGTTTTAGAAACTTCGCTAAGTTTAGCAATACCTTTTTCCCACCACAGAGCAAACGACAATAGTTAAATACGGACCTTATACATGTAAATTTTCTTGGTATAAACGGATTTCTAATGTCGTTATATTTGATGCTTTTCATAACAAAATGAAATTCAGCACCAAGGTCATTCTGGTTGCATCCCGACAGAATTGTTCATCGTGAGGTATTCCAAATCGTCTGCCAGTTTCTATCATGAGTTTATAGTTACCACGGCGAAACCGAATTCGTGGACATATATAAATATCAGGCAATATTTTCAATATATTTTTCACGGTAAAACTTTGTTTAAAATTACTATAAAATAAACACTTATTACTAGATTCTAAAGCGCCATTCCAAGTACGTATGTAACTATCTTCTAATGAATTACGAATATTTCTACAAAGAATGTGAACAGACGAAAACTTTTGTGTCTCCCAAACACAGTTGAATCGTGTTTCTATTAGGATATCCTGTATACACATCAACCACCTAGATGTAAAACCCTGGTTTCTGTATAAATCATATGATACTTTATACAATCTAGTTTAATATTTGTTTGTTTGTGGAGAAAGTAATGTGATATATATATATATATATATATATATATATATATATATATAATATACAAAGATAGATAGATAGATAGATAGATAGATAGAGCAAGATAGATAGATTGTTGGTTTTTTTTTTTTTTTTTTTTTTTTTTTTTTTTTTTAGTATGATTCTTTAAAATGGAGGTTAAAAACCAACAAAATTGTTTCGAGCTATTGCTCTCGTCAGGGTATATCCTGACGAGAGCAATAGCTCGAAACAATTTTGTTGGTTTTTAACCTCCATTTTAAATCATACACACAACTTATGTCGCTCCCACACACACACACTTGAGCATTTTTTAGAGTTTTGAGCGGCTTTCCGTTTAACTCGTTCACTGTCCAGCGATTTAACAGTGATATGAAAAGAAAAAAAAAACGCCATTAAAGAAAGATATTTTACCCTTTAAAATATCAGAATTTTCCATGTATACATTTGCAACTCAAAGCAGTCATCGAGGCACATAATCACCATCTTCGCAAAGAATTTTTTTTAATGAGCCAGATTATTTCAACGTTTGAAACTAACATTTTTCCTTAAATGGCAAGCAAGCCAAGCCAAGACAGATAGGTAACTCTTCCCGTGTCGCTGACGCTGATCTCCCTTGCGATAGACAAGTTCCTGGACAAGTTGGTTGCGCGTGCAGAACATCACCAAGAGAGCTGAACCACTGACCTGGCAGCCTTTTGGATGAATCCACTTCCAGCGAGCATGCAAAGGGGTATTACTTCAGTGTGTCCGTCCTCTGCTCCCCTTGCTCCCCCACCCGCCCCCAAGTCCCCACCCCACTCCACCCTGGCCACGTCCCTCCTCCTCCCCATTTCCTCCTCCTCTCGTTTCCGTCTTCACGTGTCCCCGGGGATGTACTGATGTGATGTAAAGCAGATCCCATAAAATCCGTTTTTTGTTGTTGTTTTTTTTTTTTTTTTTTGTTTGTCGTTGTCGTTGTTGTTTTGTCGTACAATCTGTAATTTTCTTTCAGAAAACAGCAATAATCGCCGATGCGAATGTGCACTGGTATGATTGGAACCACTGCACTGACCAGAAGCTTTCTAGAGACTGCTCTGTCAATGCAAGGAGTGCGTGAAGCCGGAAATAGCTGCCTAAATTAACTGCTTTCGCGCTTCACGGTTTTTACTAAAGTCAGAAAGTTGTCTCCCTTGCATCCTTTCATTATTTGTTTGATCTCTTGTCGCAACAGCGTCAAAACAATGAAAAATGACTGCTTTGAAAAGCCCCATCCATGTGAAAACAGCGTCAAACCAATGAAAATTATTGTTTAGAAAATCCTTTCACGCAAGAACGGCGTCAAAACCAATGAAAACGATTGTTTGGAAAAATCATATCACGTAGAAGAGCGAGCGTCAAACCCAGTGAAAAGGATTTTTTGTTTTGAAAATTCTTTTTACGCAGGAACAGCGTCAAAGCTAATCTCGGAAGAGAATGTGATCGGGTAACTTTATATCGGGATGACACCTTGTACCACAATGTCGGTAAAAAAAAAAAAAAAAATGTCGCCGTGTATATTTGTACCAGGATGACATTTTGCACCACAATGTCGATAAAGAAGGTCACCGGGTAATTTTGTACCCGGATGACATCTTGTACCACAATGTCGGTAAATAATGCCCGCCGTGTAACTTAGTACCGAGATGACATTTTGTACGGCAACAGGCCTCCCTGTTTTCGACAGTTAATGATCTATAGACATGGTCACATCTTCTTTCTTCAAAAGATGATAGAAGATTTTGTATAAGAAATATCTGTATTGAAGATGCTCTAAAAATTTCGACATCGATGCTGATGTGTTTGTAGCTTCATCGACCATGCCACACTAAAAAAAAAGAAACCATTTTGTGAAAAGGGGACTTTTCTGACGGGATATAATGCTCCAGGTAAATAGCGCTACAACCCGCTAAGGCTGCTATTACGTTAGGTCGCAAACCATTTTCTGTCAAAGACAAACCACAACAACAAGAGTATGATGTGTATCCATACGTTGGAACGGATGGGATAGGTTCGTGTGTTTGCCTCAACACAGTATGTCGACGATGTTGAACATAATTTATTATCGTTCTGATCAAAACAATAACTTATAAGAGAATAAAACAGTGAAAATTGCGGGGACAGAGAGGCAATGTCAAATGCAGCTATAAGTAACTGATGGCATTGCTCAACAAAGAAAATGTATTATCCGTTGCGTTGGCGACTTCAATATCTTTGGTGCTGTGTATGTTGAGAGAATAGTAATATATCCTTAAACTGCCATACATAAAATATTGTGACCAGGAGTTATATACTGTCTACACACACGCGCGCACACACACACACACGCACGCACACACACACACACACACACACACACACACACACACGCACACACGCGCGCGCGCGCATGCGTGCGCGCGCACACACACACACACACACACACACACACACACACACACACACACACACACACACACTGCTGCTTTTGGTGTGTATTTTGTTCCGGGAAGCATCATTTTTTCCACCTATACATTAAGGAAAGCAGTTTTCTGTGTAAACAAAAATAGCTTCTTAACTTCACTGTGCTCATTTCGAAATTCAATTAATTGTTACAGAATCTCTGGAGGCAATTTTGGAACTGCTTTAAAGCATACCATTCTATCAAACTAAACTGTTATCGGAAGAATAGACGAAAATTTTACATACACAGATCCTGAACATTTAACTACTCCTTCTAACTTGTTATTACAAACAAGACAAACAATCGGGTGGTACCCAGCAAAAAACTGATTTCAGTATCCCTAAAAGCTAGATTTAGGATTTACAGTACAGAACTTTTTTCGATTATCATTTCTTATCTTGTCTGTCATTTTAATGATTGCCAAGCTCGAGGTGCCGACTTTGAATCGACACGGAGGACTCGACACGGAGGACACGTAACTGAAAGCTAGGAAATCGCTGCGGTTCCCCCGTCTTAGCTTTGTTTCTTCCAAGATGAAAAGGAGTTTCCTTGTTTAATCCGATCATGAAAAAGATGCACATTCCGCTTTTTCCCCTCTGAATTGCCCATCTGTATATGCTTGGGTTAAGAATAAGATTTAACATGAAATGCTAGAATGTTCATATTTACGTCCTTCTTGAGATTAGCATGGTCCATATCAAAAGAAACTCTTTGAAGTTCCTAAACTAATGCTGGAAACATTAAAGGTCTGACGGATGAGAACAGACAGAACAAGACAGGGAGAGAGACATGAACAGAGGAAGGAAGAGAAAGGAAGTACGCGAAGAATAAAGAGAGGAAGGAGCAAACGAAGAAAAGAGGGTGAGGAAAGAAAGCTAAGCAACGAGGAACTCCGTATGTGAAGGAGAGAGAAAAAAAGAAAGGGGAGGGAGGAAAAAACGTAACGTAACATATCAGACTCCTGTTTACGAATATTGGGATATCATGTGTCAGTGCGCATGTGGTGACTCTCCCACCTCTATATCACCAACCTTTTTTCCTCTCCTTCTCAGCAACTACCCCCACCCCCCACCCCCACCACCACCACAACTCCTCCCTCACCCTTCTCTACACTTCCCTTCCGTCTGTTTTTGTCAAAACAAGTAGTTATCAAATTTTGACTGACACCTTAATCTCATTTCTTTTGTACACGAATTCGGAAAAAGCAGTCCATCTGAATAAAGGAAATCTGTTCCAAATGTTCAAGGGTGGTTCAGTTTTTCCCCAGCAGGCGACTGACTACAGACCACCCATGTACACAAGTCATTCAATCCAACGGGCATGGCCAAGGGTCTTAATCCTCACTCAATACGCTTTTCCTATGCTGGTGGCCCATAACTTTTAATGGGATCAAACAGTAACCCATTCTATGGCAGCCAATCGTGTGCCAGAGTCTAAAGTCAGTCTAGTTCATTTCTCTCTCTCTCTCTCTCTCTCTCTCTCTCTCTCTCTCTCTCTCCACAGACTCTTCACCCCCGCCGATTTTTCGATTGAAACGATGCCACGACGAAAGTTCGTCTTTTTGCGCTTTCCGTTCGCCACGTTAGGCACGCAGAAGGGAGAATTCAACATGCAACACACAACAGTACCCTGACACTCGAAACCTCGGTGCTGTTAAAAGATTTCATTTCCTTTTGAAGGGGTATTAGCTGCGGAGGTTTTTCTAGTGTCTGGGCGGTAGTTAGGCCCCAGCTGAACAGGGAGCGATTCATCCGGTGATTATAGACTTGTCAGAGAGGGGGCAGATTCACGGAGTGATTACAGACTGTCAGGTCTCTCGCACGCCTCGCTGTCCTGCGCCTCTCTTGCTCTTTTCAGGCTTTGACAGACGACTTTAGCGAGGGGAGCCGGTGCGAGTGATCACCGCCAGAAAGCCCTCTCGCTGGGCCCATGAGGAGCGTTTGACAGCCCCCCGGCGGTGAAAAGGTAGTCTTGGTTCCCTGATGAATTATTCATGGTCAGGCATCATCGACCTCTTCCCCCCTCCTCCTCCGCCTCCTCCTTCTCCTGTAGCCGAGCCGTAGTAACATAGTTACAGAAAAATTAATGTCCGCTTTAAAGGTTTCTTGTTTGCCCACAAACAGAACTCGACTAGTACTTTAATTTTCATCTCTGTATGAGAAAGGCTTACTTTTCCGAACTGATTTTGTCATTCTAATAATCAGTTTTATATACACACAGCCTGTCAGCATGACTGAAGTAGTCACTACAACAAAACATAGCAGAACATTCCAAAGAATAAGGAAACTTTCTTCTTGCTATGGGAAAATGGAACGCCGCAATAGGCGTGGACGCGTTCTATCAGTGGGCAGAGACAGCGGAACAGTATGGGACAAGAGACACAATGGAAAAAACACTGCGGCGGTTCCTAGCTCACCAGCTCACCCCAACCACCACTAACTCACCCAACCACCACTACTCACCCCCCCACCAACCACCACTAACTCACCCCAACCTACACTAACTCGCCCCAACCTACACTAACTCACTCACCCCCAACCAACACTAACTCACACTCAACCAACACTAACAGCCCAACCAACAACGCTAACTCACCCCAACCAACGCTAAACTCCCCAACCAACCAACACTAACTCATCAGATCCAACGCTAACTCACCCCCAACCAAAGCTTACTCAGCCCAACCAACGCTAACTCACCCCAACCAACACTAACTCACCCCAACCAACACTAACTCACCCCCAACCAACACTAACTAACTCACCCCCAACCAACACTAACTCACACCCCCAACCAACGCTAACTCGCCCCAACCAACACTAACTCGCCCCCAACCAACGCTAGCTCCCCCCCCCCCCCCCCCAACCAACGCTAACTCCCCCCCCCATCCAACACTAACTCGGCCCAACCAACACTAACTCACCCCAACCAGCGCTAACTCAGCCCAACAACAACACTAATTCACCCCAACCAACGTTAACTCACCCCAACCAACGCTAACTCATCCCCAACCAACGCTAACTCACCCTAACCAACGCTAACTCACCCTAACCGACACTAACTCACCCTAATCAACACTAAACACACCCAACCAACACTAACTCGCCCCAACCTACACTACCTCGCCCCAACCTACACACTACCTCACCCCAACCAACACTAACTCACCCTAGCCAACACTAACTCACCCCGACCAACACTAACTCGCCCCGACCAACACTAACTCGCCCCGACCAACACTAACTCACCCCAACCAACACTAACTCACCCCCGGCCAACACTAACTCACCCCGGCCAACACTAACTCACCCGGCCGACACTAACTCACCCCAACCAACACTAACTCACCCCAACCAACACTAACTCACCCTAGCCAACCAACTCTTCCCTCTCAAAACGTTCTGAAGAACGAGCTGGCATGAAGAACAGTGCCGGGGCACACACGCAAAGGCTCACGTCCAGTTTTATCAACACCTAAACAAGCTTCCCTGGCGCTGACGACGGCAACAATCACGACATGACATTCACGCCAATCAGGTTCCAGCTGAAGGAGAAACCCAAGCAAAACAATCCACGGACAAGAGTCAGCCGGGAAGGATGCCCAGACTGCGGTACGGTTTGAGGTAAGCGCAGATGAACAGTTTTCCACATTCGTCTTCCTAGATGGTAATGTTAACCATCTCAGTGACAACGTCGAAGATAAGCTTATGAGACAGCCAAAAAGTCATGCGGCACAGCCTGAAGGGTGTACCATGGTTCGTGGGTGGCATTTGGATCTACTTGATCCCAGGTGGGATGTAAAGTGTAACGAATGCGGGACCCAAAGCAGTGCCTCAAGTGCGGATGGACAGGTACATCAAGCAGACAATAAAAGAGCCCAGTAAAAACATCGGTCGTCAAGCAGTGCGATTATACTGAAACAAGATTGAAAGAAAGTAACACCAAGACAGCCAACAATATAATGGTTTTGGAAAAAAAAAAAAAAAAAAAAAAGCCTTGAAGTACACCCACAGAACACGAAAACGGCGCCATCCTTACAGAGCGGTCAAAAAATCGAAGATAAAAATGAGTATCTCAAAGAACAGTGCAAGAACAAACTAAATTGTATACCAAACCATGCTGTCGAGACCAGCAACGAGTATGAGGTGGCTCCGGTTCTCCGGGTAGAAGTGGGCTGCATCGTCCGCACACTCAAAGCAGACAGGTCACGGGAGGATGAGGGTGAGAGTGAG
>JADBJO010006141.1:52500-55000 GCA_016801955.1 Conus betulinus
AGCAGGGACAGAGCGACGAAGCCTGGCAGAAATGGAGGCATTGTTCCAGACCAACCCAGCTCTGTCAGATGACCCGGCTAGCATTTTGTTTGCCGCTGACTTTGTTTGTACGCTTCGGAGTTGTTTGTTGTGACTCTGGAATTGTTGTTGTTTTTTGTTGTTGTTGTTGTTGTTGTTTTGTTGTTGTTGTTGTTGTTGTTGCTGTTTCATGACGAGGTATTCTTTGCTGGTTGAAGTTTGTGTTTGATTGATGTCCTATAGCTCTGTTTCGCTGCCTTTATCTCCACCGGTCTCCTCTTTCTTCTGTAACGAGCATTGTGCAAGAGGGAGGGGGAGGGGGGGGGGGTTCGTGTGGGTGTGTGTGTTTGTGTGTGTGTGTGTGTGTGTGTGTGTGTGTGTGTGTGTGTGTGTGTGTGAGATAGACAGACACAGACAGACAAACAGCAGACAGACTTGCACAGGCAGACCCAGAGAGAGACCAGACAGACAGACAGAGAAAGGGACAGAGAGAGAGCGAGAGACAGACAGACAGACAGACATACAGACAAAGAGATTAGTAGTCATAAGAATGTAAATCATTCTAGAAAACTGCGTGCTCTAAAGTCACACACACACACACCACACACACACACACACACACACACACACACACACACACCACACACACACACACACACACACACACCACACACAGTTTTCTCACATAGGAGTCAATGGTGTATGGGAAATGCTTTGGGGGCAGGATCAGAGGTGTTTCTGCATTCAATTGGCGAGATTTCCAAACACATAAAAAGCCTCCATTAACAAAACCACACGAACTTCTGGGAGGAGGGTAGGAGGTGAGGGTGGTGGGGGAGGGAACTTCTGGCAGGGGGTGGAGGGGGGTGGTGGGGAGACGAAGGGAGTCGGGGGGCAAGGGGGAGGGTAAGGAGGGGAGAGGGACTGTATCAACAGCGATTAGAGATGTATGGACAGGATTCTTCCAAAGTCTAACTAAAAAAAAAAAAGAGGGTACAAATAAAATGAGGGATAAGAGCAGCACTGAGTATGGAGAAAAGAAAACAAAGAAACAGAAAAAATAAGACGAGCTTACAAGCCGCAGCCCCATCTCTAAACATGAGACACAAAAACAATCGAAGAAGCTTAGGCCAAAAGTGAAGATACAAGGAGAAAACGAAGAAGGAAATTGGAATAATGATAAAAAAAAAAAAAAAGATAAAACAAAACTAAAACAAAAGACAATACATGAAATAAAAGCCTTGTTTAAAGAAAACATAAAACTTCGAACGAAGGAATTAAAGAAGGGTTAGAATGCACAAGTGAGGGGAAGAAAAAGTCAATGGAAAGAGAAAAAAAAAATGAAAACGGAATAATTCAAACAAACAAACAAAAACTAAAGAGAGCGGCAGAAAGAAGTAGACAGAAAGAAAGAACGGAGGGAAAGAAGGTAAGAAAAAGATGAAGGAAGTGAGACTGGTTGAGTGTGAGGTCAGAGCTGTCTGTACATTCACGTGATTCTGTCCTATACACTCAACACTAACAAAGCCAAAGCCTCCATCGCTGGCTATTGGGAACCTCTGTTTCCCACCCTATGGATACGATGGACAAAGTTTTTGTTGTTTTTTTTTTTTGTAAATCAATAAAAAAAAAACACACACACACAACACACACACACACACACACACACACACACACACACACACACACACACACACACACACTGGAAGGAAGGAAGAAGGAAGGAAGGAAGAGGAAGGAAGGAAGGAAAGGAAGGAAGGAAGGAAAGGAAGGAAGAAGGAAGGAACAAAAACTGTAAATGATAGAGATAAAAAGAAAAAAAAAAAAAAAAAAAAAAGAAAAGAAAAAAAAGTGTGGGGTTGGGGGGGGGGGGGGAGGATATTTGTAATCAATTACCGTTAAGTCTACTGATGTTGCCGAGATTTCACTGCCCCAAATGTCTGTGCTAATTGATTACATTTCTTCAACCTATCCACTAAATCGCCCGTTGTTAATTATGCAACCCTCTCCCTCCCGACTCATTGGTCACCTCCCTGTCTCTGGCCATGCCCAACAACTTTATCGCTTGCCACCTAAAGACTGCACAACTGAAGATGCACAGAATACGGTGGTTTTTCTCGTTCAACGTAAGAAGGAAGAACAGATTTCTCATGCATGCTCAATATCCAGCATTTTAATGCAGATAACAAACTGTTCTTTCAGGCCATTCAAAGCATTTGAAAAGGATATTCGAGACCGATGATTTTCACTTTCAGGAAAATGTCTTCGGAAGACAATCGATGATAATTATTTAGACTTGGTACCGGTATTTACTAAAAACACTTACACATTAAGATTCTTTTATGTCAGAAAATGATCCGTATTACATTTATGACATTATCAACATAAGCTTTGGATGGTTCCATTGTTTTCGTTGTTCATGGTATGGACAATACTTTATTCGTTGTTCGTTATTTGCTTAGTATTTGGGGGGCTTATGTAG
>JADBJO010006141.1:65000-70000 GCA_016801955.1 Conus betulinus
AAGCTTCACTTTGTATTCTGTTTTGCATGTTTCACTGTATTTCGCATATTTTTTTTAGTAAGTCTATTTCATTTCTTCAATTAGGCTTTCTTCGTTTGTTTGTTTTGGGGAAGAAAGGGTTGTCTTTTGTATTGGTGAAGTCTGATGTTTACATTCCTCTTCGTGATGGGCTGAGGCCTAATATGAATAAAATATCTCGACTCTCTCTCTCTCTCTCTCTCTCTCTCTCTCTCTCTCTCTCTCTCTCTCTCTCTCTCGCCGACCTCTCTCTCTCGCCGACCCCACTCTCTCGGTCTCACCGTCTCTCTCTCTCTCTCCCGTCTCCCTCTCTCTCTTCAATAACAAACATGTATTTATGCAACTGCCTTTGGTACAAAAGCAGTCACCCACTAATCAACACACCATTTCTAGCTTTTAAAGACTTCGAGAAAGCTTTGGATTCTATACACAGAAATCTACTATGGCCTGTATGATAACAAAAATGATGTAAGACGTAAATTGTATAAATGTATCAGAAGCATGTTTGATCATTTTAAATGTAAAAGTGCATTTTGTGTAACAGGTGTTTCTTTGTGAGCCAGACATGCAGAAGTGCTGCAGATGTACCTGATTTGACGCACTGTCCTCTTTCTGCGCATCTGGATGCTCCAATTGTGCGTTTATTCAAAAAGAAAAAAAAAAAGAAGAAGAAAAATGTAAAAGCAGTATGGTTGATGAAAGCCTAACGCAATGTTAGTCGTACTTCTGGGGCTAAAAGATATATAATGCGACGAATTCGATATCATTATCTCTTTTTGTTAATAAAATGGCCTTTGAGGCACTGAGCCTTGGGTGATAATACAGCACCTTTTTTTTTTTGTGTGTGTGTGATGCTTCCAAACGGTTCGATCTTTTATTGGCAGATAATATTGCTGTCCTGACACTACATTTAGATTATAAAGGCAACAAAACCACTCAGATCATACAGCATTTGTGCTTCAATTAGAGGCTAATATGCACATAAGTAATGCATGTGAATATTTAGGTGTGACAGAAAAAGATGGATGATCGCTCTGTTTTCATTTTTGTATTACTACTAGAGAATTTATATATCGCCTGTCCTCGGTTGAAGACCAAGCCCTAAGCTTTGCAATCCACGTTTTTTGTTTACACAGTGGAATGACTACCTGGGTAGAGCCGACCGAAGAGCTGCCTGCTAGCGCCATAGTCAGTCGTTTCCCGTTTCATTCAGTTTGATATCATTCACTCTATTCTTCAATCGTTCTATTTTTTTTTTTCTCCACGGAAGTTGCATCTCATGTGTACACATATCACCCATACCGACGACCCGACTCACCTTCTCTTTAAAAAAAAAAAAAAACTGATGATCTGATTTTACGTGTGTGCAAGACGTTACGCGTGCGTTCACACACGGAACCTCGGTTTATAGTCTCATTAGAAGGAGTTTTCGGGAAATGGGAGTCAGAAGCGATGTTACCCGATGTTAATACCGAAGGAAAAAATCCCGCTGTATTGAAACAGTCCGGTGGAGATTCGATCCCGCATCCCCTGAATCACAAGGACACGACACTCTATCAAATGAGCTGATCCGGGTCCCCTTAATGTTGGTATCTATTTGAGCATTTTGTTATCTACACGACTGGATTTTTTCTTGTGCTTGCAGAAATCTGGCCAGTGTAGGTAAAAGTGCTAAAGGGGTTATCTTCATTTAATACTACGGTCTTTGAATTTCTGTCTGAGGGACCTTGATTCGCAGGAACTGCATGTCGCGCAGTAAGATTCAGAACTGCGAGAACTAAGCATGCAGCCCCCCCCCCCCCCCCCCCCCCCCCCTCCCCCCTCCTCCCCGTTAAAATGTCTATTTGCGTAAAAGAAATTCTGTGGCGTTGAGATGTGTGGAAAATGAAATACAGGCTTGACCTATCTACAGTTCAATTGTGTTCGTTACTAGTTTGAATTACCGCAAATAGAAGAAAAATATTCACCTCGAAAGACATATGAAATGCTCCATGAATCATTACTAGGCAGAACAAAAACTGTCTGCGAGATATACGTAAATGTCTGTATGCATGGTTAAAACAGGTTGACAGAGTTAATGAATAATAAGCAAATCTCGCTAATAAACCTGCAGAAATGGTATAGGCATGATGTTTCTTCGCAACATACATACACCGAGTGAAGCGTTATCTTTTGCCTAAAATGGATGAACCTGAAATCCATTCCAACCAGGCTTAGGCTGGGTGTGTCAGACTAAACCGTTGCATTATCGTCGTAACAGAGAATCCAGCGACAGAAATCTGAAATAAATGTATTCATTATATCAACAATTTCAAGACAACCAGTTTCAGTTTATGCTTTGTTGTACAGCTTTTAAAGGAATCCGACAAAAAGTTAATTCCAGTGAAAAATTATTCAAGTCCTGTGCCATTAAAAGGAGTTTCTTCTTGTCTTTTTGTTTTGTTTGTTGTTTTGTTGTTGTTGTTGTTTTGTTGTTGTTGTTGTTGTTGTTTTTTTGCCCCGAGAGTGGTGTGCGGAACCTGTAAGTTGTTCAGTGTAAAGCACCCCACACCATTTACAGAAACTGCGATGTCTTGGCACTGCAATTTTGTTTTTCCTTCTAACTTCACGTGATGTAGTAACAGACAATCGTTCAACAGTTTTATCACTGGCAGTTAGTGTTGTGATGTGTAACAACAACACTTCGAGGGTTCCAGTCACTGTGGTCTGACCTCAGTCTGTCTGTCTGTCTGTCTGTCTGTCTGTCTGTCTGCCCCTCTGTTGCCCGGCCTTTTCCCCCTACTCTTAATTATTGTCTCCCTTCCTATCCCTACTTCTGTCTTCTTCGTTATCCCCCCTTCCTCCTTCTTCTCTCTCTCTCTCTCTCTCTCTCTCTCTCTCTCTCTCTCTCTCTCTCTCTCTCTCTCTCAACCTTTTTCCTTCCTCTGCCTTCTTCGCTATTTCTCTCCACCACTACCTACCCCCCCCCCCCCCCACGCCACCCCTCCCCTCACACACACACACACACACACACACACACACACACACACACACACACACTCACCCACGCACACACACACACACACACACACACACACACACACACACACACACACACACACACACACACACACATTCGTATGTTGGAGGTGTGGAGATAATTGTCACATTTGATTCTCAGAAAAACAACGTGGGAATCAAACGATCTGAGGGGACACACGAAACTATTTCATAATCTTGACAGATGCACAAATCCTCAAATACTCCGTCCCACATGTGTACGTTTATCAAAGCTTGAGAGAAAGTCACATTCCGCAATTCCTAAAATCTCTCTCTCTCTCTCTTCTCTCCTCTCTCTCTCTCCTCTCTCTCTCTCTCTCTCTCTCTCTCTCTAACTCTCTCTCCTCCTCTCCTCTCTCTCTCTCTCTCTCTCTCTCGTTCGTGTGCGAGCGCTGGTCAGATTAGGAATTTAGAAATTAGCGCCTTGCATGAAAATAGTTTTTTTTCAGCTAAACAACAACTCTCTAACAAACACACAAAAAGACAGCAAATATACTCTGACGAAACTACAAATCAACTACAAATGACAAAGAAACAGAAATAAAAACAGACAACAAAATATGCACAGTCAACGAATGGCCAAAATGAGATCGAGATGATAGACACGCCATCCCCTTATCCCCCTTACCAAATGACAATGACATCACCCAACTGCACACACATTACTCTTGTAGCATAGCAAAAAGGACTTTCTCTCTTCTCCCACCTCGGCTCCTGTGGGAGAAATAAGATGCGAAGCCCAAATCCCTGGCATCGATCATACTGGCCGCATTTGCCAGATTACAATACCCAGCGGCGAAGCCCAGGCAATCCCACCTGACTCATTTTGATGCGGGGGACGAATGGAACTGGCATGAAGCCAATATGATGATAATAATATCATAACATTAACAAGAACAACAAATAATAATAATAATAATAATTGTAATAATATGTAGGCACATGTAGGCACCCTTCCGTCTCGGAAGACTATGAGTTGCGCTTTAGGTGTCTATTCTGGTACAGCCACGCATGTGGCTGGACAGAATAATAATGATAACAATAATTATAATCATAATAGTTATAACGATGATACAGCAACAGCACACAACAACAACAACACAATAATAATAATAATAATAATAATAAACAAATAACGATAATGTACAGATGAACTAAGGTGATGATGATGATGATGATGATGATGATGATGATGATGATGATGATGATGACGCATGCATGCGAAGGTATACAGGTATATATGCGCGAGATTTAAAAAAAAAAAAAAAAAAAAGAGAGAGAGAGAAAATGAGTGGAAGGAAGGAAAGAAGGAAGAAAAGAAAGGGGAGAGAAAAAAGGAGGAGTAAATGAAACAAGGAAGACAGGAAGGATTGAAAGAACGAAGGAACGAAGAAGGACACAAAGTAAAGAAAGAAAGAAAGAAAGAAGGAAGGAAGAAGGAAGGGAGAAGAAGGGAAGGAAGAAGGATAAGATTTCGGTGAGAAAGAGCGGGAAGGAAAACACGATGCAACTGAAGCAGGCGAAGAGGGAAGAAAGGAAGGACGCAAGGAACAAACAGAGGAAGGAAGGAGGAACGAAAAGAAAGGCAGGAACGAAGGGGAAAAGGAAGAAAAAAAAAAAAAGAAAGAAAAGAGGCACGGAAAAGAAGGAGGGACGGTATGAAAGGAGGAGGAAGGAAAGAAGGAAGAAAGAAGGAAGGACGAAAGTAAACGAAAGAACGGAAGGAAGGAAAGAATGGAGGAAAGAAATATGGAAGGAAGGACGAAAGTAAAAGAAAGAACGGAAGGAAGGAAAGAGGAAAAGAAGAACAGAAGGGAGAATGAGGAAAAGAAAGTAGAGAATGGAAGGAAGGAAGGAAAGCAAGAAGGAAGCGGAGACGGAAGGAAGGAAAGAAAAGAAAAGGACGAGAGAAAGAGAAGAAAGACGGAGCCAGAAAAGGAAGA
>JADBJO010006141.1:82500-107500 GCA_016801955.1 Conus betulinus
GAGTGACAGACAGACAGAGGGACATAAATAGAGAGAGCGAGCGAGCGAGCGAGCGAGCGAGAGAGAGAGAGAGCGAGCGAGACGAGGAGAGAGAGAGAGAGAGAGAGAGAGAGAGAGAGAGAGAGAGAAGAGAGATCCCCCCCCCCCCCCCACCACCCCCCCCCACCACCACCACCACCACCACCACCACCACCCACCACCCCTCCTCTCCAACCTGAGCGATGGTGTTCCTGAGGTTCTTGAGGTAGTTGAGGAGGTCGCCGTGGGCCATGTGCTCCACCAGCAGGCAGTAGGGCTCTCTCAGGGTGCAGCAGCCCAGCATGCTGACCACGTGCCGGTGGGTGCCCAGCTCCTTCATCAGCCGGATCTCCCTCAGGAACTCCTGCTTGCCGGAGTCCTCGCACCCCTCTGGCGGACAAAGGGAAGTAAGTGGACGTCTCTGCTGAGAACCGTCTATATGATGAAGACGCTTGTCGGGAGGGTATCGACAATAAGCATGCTAACGATCTATGTGATAACGACACTTGTAGGGATGGTAACGACGGTAACCATGACAAGGATCTATGTGATAAAGACACCTACACAGTCGGTAACGACGATAAGCATGATAAGGATCTTTGTGATAAGGACACCTGTAGGAGGGTATCGATGGTAAACCTGATCAGGATCTATGTGAACGGTATCAACAGCAAGCAGCAACCATCTATACCATAACGATCATGATAACGATCTCTGTGATAAAGACACCTGTATCCATGGTATCTACGGTAAGCATGATAACGATCTATGTGATAAAGACACCTGTATCCATGATATCTACGGTAAGCATGATAACGATCCATGTGATAACAACACCTGTATGGATGGTATGTACGGTAAGTATGATAACGATCTACGCGATAAAGACACCTGTAGAGAGAGTATCAATGGCAAACATGGTAACGACCTACTTGATAACGACTCTTGTAGGGACAGGTATCGACGGTGAGCATGATAACGATCTATCTTATAGAGACACCTGTGTAGAGATGGTTTGGACGATAAGCAGATGACCATCTCTGTGATAAAGACACCTGTAGGGAGGGGTTTGGGACAGTAAGCATGATCACCATCTCTGTGATAAAGACACCTGTAGGGATGGGTTTGGACAGTTAGCATGATCACCATCTCTGTGATAAAGACACCTGTAGGGATGGTTTGGACAGTTAGCATGATCACCATCTCTGTGATAAAGACACCTGTAGGGATGGTTTGGACAGTAAGCATGATAACCATCTCTGTGATAAAGACACCTGTAGGGATGGTTTGGACAGTAAGCGTGATAACCATCTCTGTGATAAAAGACACCTGTAGGGATGGTTTGGACAGTAAGCATGATAACCATCTCTGTGATAAAGACACCTGTAGGGGATGGTTTGGACAGTAAGCATGATCACATCTCTGTGATAAAGACACCTGTAGGGATGGTTTGGACAGTAAGCATGATCACCATCTCTGTGATAAAGACACCTGTAGGGATGGTTTGGACAGTAAGCATGATAACCATCTCTATGATAAAGACACCTGTAGGGATGGTTTGGACAGTAAGCATGATAACCATCTCTGTGATAAAGACACCTGTAGGGAGGGTATTGACGATAAGCATGATAACGATCTATGTGATAAAGACACCTGTAGGGATGGTTTGGACGATAAGCATGATAACGATCTACGTGATAAAGACACCTGTAGGGATAGTTTGGACGATAAGCATGATAACGATCTACGTGATAAAGACACCTGTAGGGATAGTTTGGACGATAAGCATGATAAACGATCTACGTGATAAAGACACCTGTAGGGATAGTTTGTACGATAAGCATGATAACGATCTACGTGATAAAGACACCTGTAGGGATGGTAACAGCATGTAAGCATGATAATGAACAATGTGACGATAACGACACCTGTATGTGGACAGTATCGTTGGTAAGCACTGATAGCAGTACTTCCGTGTACCGAGCACACTGCTTCACCAGGTCCTTGCGACCCTCCATCCCATCCCTCTCCTCCTCCTCCTCCTCCTCCTCTCTCCTCTTCCTCCTTCTTCTTCTTCTTCTTCCTCCTGAATTCTTCTTTCTTCTTCTTAGTCTCCTTCTTCTTCTTCTTCTTCTTCTTCTTCTTCTTCTCTTCTTTCTTCCTCCTCCTCCTCCTCCTCCTCCTCCTCCTCCTCCTCTCCTCTTCTCTTCTTCTTCTTCTTCTTCTTCTTCTTCTTCTTCTTCTTCTTCTTCTCTCCCTTGCAGCCACAGAGTCACTGAGGCGCCATATCGCACACTGAAGAACAATTCGCTAGGTTCCTCCAGTTCTGCCGAGTGTGCGCCAAGCACACGTCTTTTTAGATGCTAATGTTTCCGCTGTCCATTCTGCGGTGTCATCAGTCCGTCTCTCTCTCTCTCTCTCTCTCTCTCTCTCTCTCTCTCTCTCTCTCTCTCTCTCTCTCTCTCTCTCTCTCTCTCCCTCCCCCTCTCTCCCCCTCTCTCTCTCTCTCTCTCTCTCTCTCTCTCTCTTTGGCTTACACTCTGCCTGCCTCCCTCAGCAGTTCCCTGTGGGATTGTTTCAACGAGGCCACTGCAGTTTGCTGCGTGGTCATACCAACATAGTTTTCTTTTCTGACTAATGTCAGCAGAGATCTTCATAGGGTCTGATGTGTTGCTTGACGGCTCGACGCATCTGTTCAAAGTCGCAACACCTCTCCGCCTCAATGGAAAGAAAAGCCGATGTATATGTGATATCATATGATAGTTTATGCTATGTGGTATCAAATGATGGTACGGTATGACATGAGATGATATGATATGATATATGATATGATACGATATATGACATGATACGATTCGATATATAATGTGATATGATTTGATATCATATATGACATGCTATTCCAAGCTATAATGTATGATATGTTACATGACATTCTATGGTATGGTATGGTATGGTATGGTATGGTATGGTATGGTATGGTATGGTATGGTATGGTATGGTATGGTATGGTATGGCATATGAAATGATACAATACGATATGATATATGATTTGATATGATATGACATGATATATAATATGATTTGATATGATATATGTATGATATGATATGATACTGATGAGAGAGAGAGAGAGAGAGAGAGAGAGTAGAGAGAGAGAGAGAGAGAGAGAGAGAGAGAGAGAGAGAGATGTGAAAAGAAAGTCAGGAAAGAAAGAAGACACGGCCAATGCTCCACCACACCACCACCGACCTTTCAACATCTTGATGGCCACGGGCACCATCAAAGAACAGCCATCCACAGATTCGGCCGAACTGTACTTGGCCGGCAACCCCTCGTGACGTAGCACGGCACGTGACACCCTTCCCAGCAGCACCTGCCCGAAAGCCCCCGCCCCCAGCACGCGCCCCACCTTCAGCGCCGAATGGGGAAGCTCCCAGTCATCGACGGCCTGCTGCCTGCCCGGAGCCAGCTCGTTCCTGCCCGCGTGATATGCAAATCAGAAGTTAAAGGGAAATAAGTACGGAAGTCGTTGGGTGTTGATTTGTTTGTTTGTTTTAATACTGGTGGTGGAACCTGCACGACAGAATTGTAGCAGGTGGATGGCGGGGTGTAGGTGGGTGGTAGACGTGGTAGATGGGGGGGGGGGGGGGGGGGGGGGTGTAGGTAGGGGGAGGTTGAGTGAGGGGGTAGGGAAAGCGCAGGGTTTCGTCACAATAACAACATTTGTGTGCTGGTCCAGCCCGTTTTGTCACTCTAGTTATTTTCTCACCTTGTTTGTAGCTGGAAACAAAACATGGCTTGCGGAAAGTGGGCAGTACAGTGTCTAGAATTAATGCAAGTTTCTCTCTCTTTTTTTTTTTTTTTTTTTTTTTTTTGAAGTGGCCACTGGTCAGTCAGGCTAACCACTGGTCATTTACACTACATTACGTGTAAATCAGGAATGTCTTCAGAGTGGTAAGGCTCACTTTCCAATGAGCCCGGTCCTATTCTGACCACTGGTCGTTTTCACTCTATTTTCAGAACCTGATCCCATTCTGATTACTGGTTGTTTTTCACTCTATTCTCAGCGCGCTACAACTGCCAAGAGCGCTGGAATGTCTCTCTCATACATAGATGATCATAACTGAAACAAAATCAGTTTCCGGTTTATAAACATTGTTCCCTTTACAACTGTTGGTGTTAATATTTTGGTCTACCTCTTCAGTCATTGCAAGACATTGCAACAACAACAACAAAATGATAACGCCTACTACAATTTATCATGTGTGGGCGTTTCTGTCCATCAGCAGATTCCATGAAAACCTTGTTCAGAGATGTTCCGCCTGACGCGATCTTTGAGTTCTTGAAAGAGATTAACATTTTTCATCGGATCTGAGATTTTACAGTGGAAAGATTTTTTTAACAAACTTTCGGATGGGTTTTTTCGATGTACTTTAAAGAATTGCGTGAATGAATGACTTATGAGTTGATTTAACGTGGTGACAGCCCTGATGTGGCCCTTTGCGGTCGGCTGGGCTATAAGCAACATTATCTAATCTTATCTTATCCGTGATTTTGCCAAACCGCATCTTCCTTTGTCTCATTCATTTATTCATTTACTTATTATCTCCCTTGCCTTTTCACGTCTCCCAAGATTCTGATTGGTGGATTTTACTACTACTACTACTACTACTACTACTACTACTACTACTACTACTACTACTCTCTCTCTCTCTCTCTCTCTCTCTCTCTCTCTAGCACTGTAAAAAATATGATATATTGGCTGTCGCCATGATCGCCTATTCTGTCTCTTTTTTTCCCGATTTGTCTTTTTCTCTTCCCAAAGAACTCACGCGCTGCTTCCTGTTCGGTGGAAACACGATTCGGCCAATTCAGGTCAGCGCGGGAAAGGTTTTTGCTTATTTTCTTTTCCCAAATACTGACTGACGACTGTTGGAACTTGTATGCATCGGATGTGAAGATCACACTGCATGTGTCAGAAGGGTCCGTTCTGTCTTCATCCATTTACATAAATTTTCCCCCCTTTTTCTTGCTCTTTTCTGTCGCTCTTTTCCTGTTTTTTTTTCTTTCTTCTTTCCTTCTGTCTTCTAGGCACTGTTAATTTGTGTTATATCATCATCATCATCATCATCATCATCATCATCATCATTTTCATGATATCATGGTCGTTCTTGTTGTTGTAAGCAATAGTACCTACCAACCACACACCGTAACAGCACAAAAGAAAGCAACTGCTTAATATCATATAAAAAGAAAATGACTGCACAATAACTGTTAGAGCATTCTGGCACAAAAATATTTCAAAGGTATGTATACAAATAATGCACGCACATGTACGCGCACGTGCGGCACATGTTTGTGTATGCACAAACACAAACAAGCTTGTCATGGCTGCAATACTGCTGAAACAAAGTTAGAGAACAAACATACACATACACACGCGCGCGCGCGCGCGCACACACACACACACACACACACACACACACACACACACACACACACACACACACACACACCCCAAAACGAGGTAGCTGCATAACATAAACTCACTCTATTACACACATGAGTAAAACAAAAAATGAACGAAAGAAAGAAAAACTGAAAGCAAAAAAAAAAAAAAAACAACAAACCACAAAAACAGAACAGCGGCAACTCACCCCTCCGTGGGCATGAAGGAGTAGGCTCGAACCTCGCTCTGCGGCAACCGGAACAGGTGAGACAGCTGCTGGTGCTTCCTCCGTCGCCAGCACCACACCACAACCACAGCGCCACCATCACCACCACTACCACCACCACCACGGCCATCGACACGCCAGCAGCCACCCCAAGGTCTCGATGATGCTGCAACCGGCAACAGGAGGACAAGAGACATTGAAAGGTGCAAGGATATTGTACAGGTGTCAGGAACTATTCACCAGCTGTGAAAAAAACGATAGTGGCAATGGGTCAGTGATGTAGCTCGACATGTATATGCAGTCAGGTTTGTACTCCCCCTCCCTCCCTGCCCTCTACGGTCCCCTGCCTCTTCCACCTCCTCCCTCCTTTCAATTGCGGCTCACTTTTGTGCCCCCTCTCCCCCTACTTCCATTCCCCGCAATCATAAATGTAGAAATAAACCGATTCAGCTATCGTGACATGAAACTGAGAGAGAGAGAGAGAGAGAGAGAGAGAGAGAGAGAGAGAGAGAGAGAGAGAGAGAGAGAGAGAGAGAGAGAGAGAGAGAGAGATCTGTCTGTCGGACAGACAGACAGACAGACAGACCATGGACGGGGGTGGGGAGACGGAAGAAAACAGGTCATATAAAAAAGATGAATCAATGTCCGGCGACATCAAGTTCATCTGACGTTCTCTCTCTCTCTCTCTCTCTCTCTCTCTCTCTCTCTCTCTCTCTCTCTCTCTCTCTCAATTATTGTTAAACACTAATGATACTGAGCAAAACATGGGGTTTTCCCCTTAACAATGTACACGGATCACACATCCAGCGGGAAAAGGGGTGTGAGGTGAACATAATGGAAGAAAAACACACTTCGATGACAAAATTCAACTTAAACCGTCTTTTGGTTAGTGCTGCCACAACACACGACACAGAAACACATCACTGGGTAATTGAGAGCGTGAGGATTCAACAGGAACTGCACCAGACGTAAGCGCATTGTTCAAGGTTACTCCATCCAGTTGCACACGTTTCAGCTGCTCAACACAACATGCAGATGCACAAATTTAGCTGCTGTTCACTTTCAGAGTTACCGTTCTTGCGCACGGTCAGTCCTCGGATAACTGTTACCTCAGTCAGTCCCGATCGAGCGAATTCATGGATTCGTGAAGTCGACCCAGTGGTTCTCGAATGTACTAAAGATGGATGTAGCGCCTGTGATTTTTTCCCCATCTCCATAAAATCAATATCAGTGAGTGAATCAGACAGTCAGAAAATTTCGGAGAAAAGAGAGAGAGAGAGAGAGAGAGAGAGAGAGAGAGAGAGAGAGAGAGAGAGGCACACAGACAGACACGGGCAGACACAGACCGACAGACGGACGGACAGACAGGCAGACGTCTTTTTTTTTTTTAATACATTAAGCCTTTAATAAACAATTTTAAAGATCATAAAGGCATATGTCTGAACGAAGACATATATCAGAACGAGCACAATGTTAAAAACAATCCTTACACACACAAGGCCAGAGCGAGACAGAAGGGATAAGCTAAACGAATGTATAACGTACGTAAGCATTTCAACCAAAGAGACAACAGACCTGGAATGATTTTGACGTGTGGCTTTCTGGATGTTCTTCCGTCAGATTGTGTGGATCCTACCGCAAAGAATAATAAGTAAATAGATAAACCAGCGTCTTTCTTTTCATATTTCTACCATTAGCACCTGAGAGAAAAAAAAATCTGCTTTTTTTTTTTTCATTGGTCTTCTTGCCATTCCGAATATGAAAGCAAAAACAATATGATATACATATTTAGAATCGGGCTGATTGGTCATGTCACACACACACACACACACACACACACACACACACACACACACACACACACAAGCACGCACGCACGTACCTACTCACTCACATGCAAGCATGCGCACACACACACACACACACACACACACACACACACACACACACACACAGGAGAGAGAGAGAGAGAGAGAGAGAGAGAGAGAGAGAGAGAGAGGAGAGAGAGAGAGAGAGAGAGAGAGAGAGAGAGAGCTAAGTGTGGATTGAGAAAACTGCAAGAGTATGTGTATGCACAAATTCTCTCTCTCTCTCTCTCTCTCTCTCTCTCTCTCTCTCTCTCTCTCTCTCTCTCTCTCTGTGTGTGTGTGTGTGTGTGTGTGTGTGTGTGTGTGTGTGTGAGACAGAGACAGAGACAGAGAGAGAGAGCAGCATTTTCGAACCCTAGCCAAGTATACATCCATTCTTTGATAACGCTATGAACGCCATCCGATTCCAAAACAATTCTATCGCCAGGTCTTGGATAATACGTTAAAGTGGTGGAATTGTTCAAAAGTCCTTAATTTTTTTTTTTTCTTCTTCTTCACACGACAGAGAGCACAGACCTTGCAGTACCATCATCGGTGTTGATGCAGAAAGGCAACAACTGGCGCCGCCGCGTGCGTCATTGGCACCATACTGCTGCTTTAGTGTTTAGCTGGTAATACACGAATTGAGCACACACACACAAACACAGTTATAGCGTACATCGCAGGGGACCAGGCAAATATGTCAGAGCGTCCAATCACGGTGCTACGATACAACGAGAAGGAACACCATCAACAACGTTGTATGGCTGAGAGCTGGACTGGTCCAGGTCAAAGGTTTTCTTGATCAGGAGCAGCAAAGTTGCCCTGTGTGAAAGTAACCTAACTCTACGTGAGGCAAAAAAAAAAAAAAAGATGGTGCCGTTTTAGTTTCAAAGTTGTCTCGGTGATTCTTTCAGAATTCAACTGTGAACTTAGTGATACAAGTTGTCATACTTTTTGAACACTTTTCATCTCGATGCAATCAACTCATCTACAAATCTGGTTTTTCTCTCGTCAGACCTGTGTAACACATGAATTTTTTTTTAATGGCTACATCTTAGTTGTAGTCAACATTGTTCCAGGCAAATAAAGTAGACTAAATGGTAAGGATTTATCATACAATAAAAGTTCAATCAATTAAAGACATATTTTACTGTAACTTTCCCCCTTTTTGTCTGTAGTAGATTTACCCCATATAAAGATTCCATCCCTTTCAAGACTTTTTTAAAATTACGTTTCTCTTTATCTTTGCTAGATTCATCTTTTAATCTACCTGCCATTTACTGACTTGGTCTTCTAGAACAGTTCGTTTTCTTTTATCAACACTAGATTTATCATCGAAAAAAACAGCCTTCCTCTAAAACTTCATCTTCCTGGAACATTCCATTCCTCAGGCTGATTTTGTATTTACCTATCAAAAAAGATTTTATTCCTCTATAGACTTAACATTGTGAACCGTTGGGTTTTCTCTGTATCTCTCTACAAGATGTTGGAGGGATCTGTGGCCGAGCAGTTTGACAGGTCGAACAGTTAGAGCCAGCCAGCCATTGGTCGTCGGGGGGTCGTGACGTCAGTCACTCATGGGATCGGAGTTGTAAGACTTGGTCACCTCCTTTGGCTGCCCAGCAGAGAGAAGCACCTGATTCGGTTCAGGGTAAGTTAAGGCGACGGAAAGAAGCGGGTGTAGAATCCATCTCTTCTGGCATGCGTATGGCTGTAGACACTTCGAATCTCTCACGGTGCGCTGCCCGTATGGCCAGTAGGCGATAAGATTTTTAACTTGTGCACTGCCCGTATGGCCAGTAGGCGATAAGATTTTTAACTTAACTTGTGCACTGCCCGTATGGTCAGTAGGCGATAAGATTTTTTAACTTTTGCACGGTATGGCCCGTGCACTGGTATGGCCAGTAGACAATAAGATTTTTAATTTTTGTGCACTGCCCGATAAGATTTTAGTAGGGCACTGCCCGTATGGCGATAAGATTTTTAACTTGTGCACTGCCCGTATGGGCAGTGGCTGGCGATAAGATTTTTAACCTTTTTTTCCCTACGATTTTTACCACTTTTTTTCCCTACACTCACTAACACTCGAACTTTCCGTTCTCCTCGCCCCCTTTCACTTCCCCCCATCAGACTTGAGTTGTTGGGATTGGTTTTTTTTTTTTTTTTTTTTTTTTCTAAACTAATTTACTTCTAAGCAATGGTGGCCATCCTCTACGATATGTTTTCTTGGAACTTTTTTTATCCAAAGTTTCTACATCCATGTTGTAATCAATGAAAAAAAAATGTTTGCCGTCATTAAAAAAAAAAAAAATTGTCTTAGTTTATCTCTGTATATCTGTATGCAAGCATATGTTATATATGTGTTCGACTTTTGTGGATGTCTGTGCTCTCCCTATTGTCCATCTTGTTTATCTTGGAAATAAAATTTTAAAAAAAAATGCACACTGAGTTCAGTTGTGTTCAACCCCTGTTTGTCCGGGGTGGAAGTGAAAGTCAAGAACGCCAGTACGAACGAATACAGGATTTCTTCAGTGAACATCCTGCGCCACGACCTAGAGAAAGTTGCGCAGGGTAAACCTCAACTGAACTGATCGCAGTGAAACAACCACTGAAATGGATCAGCGCTATGCTGCACCATCAGCCCACTGTGCTCAACAGAACAACAACGGTGACACCACTCGGAACAACAGCAGCCAAGGGCAACAGAGGTATTGTATCCACCTCAACACAACCAGGCATAGCAACTGATGTCATGTACAGCGTAGCAAGCTTTGTGACAACATCCACACATGCCAGCCAGAAAACAGACAGATAGACAATCTGTGAGAACAACAGATAATTTGTAAGCAGACACAGCCGATGACTGAGACCAAGAGAGAATTCAAAAGAAAAAAAGAGCGAGGGAGGGAACGTAGAGAGGGTTAGGAGGCAGGAGGAAGGGGTGGAGGAAGGGGGGGGGGGGGGGGGGGGTACACTTACTAGAATCTCCGGGGTGAGGGGGCATGACGAAGACATGGGGTGCGCGTGCTCCTCCACGTGTCTTCCGGAATGTCATCCTCGTCTTCCCCGTCATATAGGACCAGTACCTGTACATACATGCTTTGTGTGTCACACAAACACACACACACACACACACACACACACACACACACACACACACACACACACACACACACACACACACACACACACACACACACACACACGCACACACACACACACCAGATTCTTGGCCAGCCCTCGCTCACCTTGATCCCGTATGTTTCTGATGGATTCAGGCCCTGGATATCATAGGTCGTCTGGTTCTGAGGGAGAACACAAACACATTTCACATATGTAGAAAAATATCAGCGAAAGCAAATGTTCAAGAAAAAAAATTCTGGTCCAGACACGAATCAGGCCTTTAAAAATTGTGAAGCGATAAGTTTACATGACTCAAAATTTCTGTTATAACGATGTGTCCAAGGTGATGATGATGGCGACTGTTGTTGTTCTCGCTGTTTTTTTCGTTCTGGCTTGTCTGTGTCTGTCGGCGGTTGCTGTTTGTTTGTTTGTTTTAATTTTGTGCTATCGGTGTGTTTGTTCATGATGATATAACTGATGTTCTGATAATAGAATGGGATCCAAGATTCCTGTGGAGCGTACAAAACATTCCCCACCCGCCCATCCTACTCTCTGTCTCTCTCACGCTTACCAAGACAGGTCGCTACATCCGTCCACACACACACACACACACACACACACACACACACACACACACACACACACACACACACACACACACACACACACACATATGCACACACCGAGACACGGTCGTTGCCTGAAAACAAATAATCCGCCTAGTTTCGATGAAATTGACCTCCACTTAAAAAAAAAAAAAGTCTCAAAGTCTGTGTCCCTTCGTGTCCTTTATTTATGGTAACTTTACTTTCCCTTCCACAAGAAAACAAAACTCCTAAGAAATGCTGCTTTGGAGTTATGTTTTCTTGTGGGAGCAAGAGTTACGCTACTTTGTTGTTTATTGTTTACTGTTCCCTGCTTCATTTCATATCTACTTTCCCTTCCATGTTCGTGACCGTTGTTTCAGAGGTTTCAGTGTCGGCAAGTGTCCGCCGTTTGAAACACCACGGAAGCGACTCAGCAGCAGTGCAGTGTCCGCTCTGGCAGGTCACCCAAAGGCAGCCTGCATTACTAGCTTCATGTGGGCCTGCGACTCAACGAAACTAAGTGCGGCGGTGTTTTAAGGTAGACGGACTGACTGGCATGGGGTAATGCCACCAATCGGGAGAGACTGGAAAGGGGGAGAACGACGGAAGGAAAGAGAGAAATGGCATCAAGTGAGTGGTTGGACATTTTTTTTTTTTTTTTATTCCTTTCGCTCTGTGGTCAGTCTTCATTTCGCGGCTTTATGCCGCATTTCTCTAAAAACGACAATGTATCAGTAAAAATAGAAGTCTTAACTCATTGCATACGAATTCCGAGAAAAGTCCTAACAGTTGAGTGCCACACAGCGCCGACTTCCCGGTATGCTCGTAACTTTTATAGCAAGCTCCACATGTAAACTCGTCTGTACCCCCGCCATATGTAACACCATGATTCCCTGTGTGATAGTATTATTAATCGGACCTGTTTTGTATGGGGTTTGATTCCATACCAGTTACCATCCAAACAGTGCTAACGTGTTGGTTTACCCAAATCATGTCCCTTTCCAATACGGTCGTCGCCACCTGGCTGCTACGGTAATCGAAACTTTAATTACACACTAACGTTCGATCCATCTTCCATCATCATGCTAGGTTTACGGTCAATCTGTCGACAAAGAAAACCACAGTGATGCTTTTTTTTTTATCACACTGCCTGTTTTCAAACCGAAGTTTCTAGGCCAGAAGTAATGGCAGCCCTGAGCCCTGAGACGGCGGTGTCCTGAATGGGTTAAATCCGTTCAGTGTGTCTATCAGTTCATTTCTGCATCAAGTTACTCTATGAATGAATGAACTCGTGTCAAAGTGGTCAGATGGGCGTGTGGTGGTGGTGGTGGGACTATTTATTCATGCTGGCTCTATGACTGAACAATTGTTGGCGTCAGTAGGACGTCCATTGGATGGTGTCCTGTGTATGCTGAGTCAGAACAGGCACTACCGAACACATGGAATGACTGTGCCGCGGTGCGATGTCTCTGGTGATTTGCCTGACAGCGACCTGACACTGACTGCTCCCTTAGGACTCTTCGGGGTTCTGAACGGGACTGGACGCGACCTGGCTAGCCATTTATGCATTGCGGCCGGAATGACTGGTGTCGGAGTGATGACACTGATGAAGCACTGAAGATGAAAAAACAGCTAAAAACCAACAAACAAAAAGAAAGACAGACAGAAAGAAAGCAGGAAAGAAAGCAACAACAACAAAAAAAAATGAAAAAAAAAAAAAAAAAGAAACGAAGCAACACAGGAAGCACGAAAGAAAAGAAAGAAAGAAAGAAAGAAAGAAAGAAAAAGAAAAAGAAAAAAAAAAGAAAAAAAAAAGAAAAAAGAAAGAAAAAAACAAACAAAAAGAAAAGAAAACACCTTTCACGTACAATCCTTCGACCTCATCTCCATCAGTCTTGCGGTGGACAACGTCACGTTAATGGTGATATTTTTTTGTGTGTAGAGACAGGCAAGTCAATAACTCTGATGAACGTGGTCAGCAACTGATGCTCACTCTCTTTGCAAACAGTGACGTCTCCACGCCGCTGTTCGAGCCATGCGTGCAAAGCTACATCTAGGACCTTCGTCATCGATGGTGCCTTCCTCTCTAATTTTTCTTTTTTCTCTCATCTCAACTAACCCTCAGATCTCCCACTTGTGTTTGGTAGCTTGTGGGTCAGTTTCTCGATCTTCCTGTATGTCTGTTATACAAGACGCTTGGGCAGTTCGATAGTTGATACGTCAATGACATAATTCCTATTTTTGTTTGTCTGTTATGCAAACGTTCCATGTCCTGTGCCCTTGGGCGATCCATGGTTGATGTCCCCCAGTGACGTAATATATATTTCTGTATGTGTCTGTTATGCAAACGTTCCCAGTGCAAGTCCCTTGGGCGATCCATGGTTGATGTCCAAGTGATGTACCGCCTATTTCCAGCCTGCGGTGCCAGGGCAGGACGCATGGTTGCCCGAGGGACGATGCCGAGTGCCTCATCTAGCAGTCAGAAGACGTCACTATTTCTAGTGTGTGTGGGAAAACAAGAAAAGCTGAACGCAGCAAGGAAGGATTGTTCGATTGTTCACCTATTGACCTCCGAGTCAACACTTGATTAGTTGTGTCCAAAAGGAAGTGGACTTTCTTAACAGAAAGAAGTTACATTACATTGTTTGAGTTACGTCTGTTAATGTTCTACGTCTGTTTACAAATAGGATTCACACAGTAGTTAGTCAAATGTCACGAATCTGGCCGACACAATGTTGTGTCGAATTTCCCGATTCTTACTCGATGCTTTCGTAACCATGCTCAGAACATGCAGTCAGCCTTTGTTGCATGACGCCAGACAACTGTGTGCAACAGGCGTATGGCATGAGGCACAGGTGGCCGTGTGCAACAAGCTTATGGCATGAGGCACAGAGAACCGTGTGCAACAGGCTTATGGCATGAGGCACAGAGAACCGTGTGCAACAGGCTTATGGCATGAGGCACAGAGAACCGTGTGCAACAGGTTTATGGCATGAGGCACAGAGAACCGTGTGCAACAGGCTTATGGCATGAGGCACAGAGAACCGTGTCCAACAGGCTTATGGCATGAGGCACAGAGTACCGTGTGCAACAGGCTTATGGCATGAGGCACAGAGTACCGTCTGCAACAGGCTTATGGCATGAGGCACAGAGTACCGTCTGCAACAGGCTTATGACATGAGGCACAGAGAACCGTGTGCAACCGGTTTATGGCATGAGGCACAGAGTAACCGTACCGTGTGCAACAGGTTTATGGCATGAGGCACAGAGTACCGTGTGCAACAGGTTTATGGCATGAGGCACTGAGAACCGTGTGCAACAGGCTTATGGCATGAGGCTCAGAGTACCGTGTGCAACAGGCTTATGGCATGAGGCACAGAGAACCGTGTGCAACAGGCTTATGGCATGAGGCTCAGAGAACCGTGTGCAACAGGCTTATGGCATGAGGCACAGAGTACCGTGTGCAACAGGCTCATGGCATGAAGCACAGAGTACCGTGTGCAACAACAAGCTTATGACATGAGGCACAGAGAACTGTGTGCAACAACAATCTTGTGACATGAGGCACAGACAACTGTGTGCAACAACAAGCTTATGGCATGAAGCACAGAGAACCGTGTGCAACAGGCTTATGGCATGAGGCACAGAGTACCGTGTGCAACAAGCTTATGGCATGTGGTGTAGAGTACCGTGTGCAACAAGTTTATGGCATTAGGCACCGAGTACCGTGTGCAACAGGCTTATGGGTATGAGGCACTGCGAGCCGTGTGCTACAAGCTTATGGCATGAGGCACAGAGTACTGTGTGCAACAGGCTTATGGTATGAGGCCCTGCGAGCCGTGTGCAACAGGCATATGACACGTGGCACAGACAGCAGCGCGATGAAGAAGAGAAAGCTGCAGAGGCATCACAAAAGAAAACACATGAAAGACATATCAAAATCGCGGCCTGGGGCTGATTTCAATATACCTTCCGTGTGCCACTGCATGCGTGTGCGCTCTGAAGCTCTCTTTCTTCTTTCTAACACCAAAACTCGTGACAGAAACTGGGAACACAGAGACTGGAGGAACAGAACAGAGGGGCAGAGGTTAACAAAACGGATCAAGCCTACACTCCCACAGGTGGTAGAGAAGCAGCTTTATTGAAAGGGGAATTTTGAAGCATTCTTTGGTAACATCCCACGACCGAAAAATCGCTGAATAGATCAGCTGAAAAATCATTTTGAACAGAAGAAAAACCAGGCCGAACCGAAGAAAAACAGCAGTATGGGACTTAGGGGAATGTGAATTAAGAGCTCGTATACATGCAGTGACACACGAATGGCAGCCATGTCAGTCACGTGGTCTCTCTGCTCGCCTCTGTAACACAGTAATCCTCAACCAAATAAACAAGAAAGAAGATTTTTTATGCGAGGAGTACATGAGTCGTTACGTATCAAACAAAGGGAACTGAATTAGAACAGAATCGAGTAAGCAGAAGACAAATAACTGCTACAAGTATAACGCGAAACAAAAAGCAGCATATCATAAAGATTGAATTAGTAACCTACAATACAAATACGTGACAGTAAACAAAATTAGAATTAAAAAAAAATAAAGCACCGCAAAGGAAAAGTCACAATTCACAATGTGAAAAAAATGATAGTGGTATTTCAAGCGAAAGTTGTACATATACAGCACACCAAGAATGATTTTTTATGCAACCAAGCACATCCAGCGATACCATCTATCAAACTTTTCATCTATATGTAAGTGCATGCGTTGTCGCATTAGTCCACAACAGAGGCAGAACGAAAACATTTGGCGACAATCAAACGCACATACACTGCGGTACCGACACCCCACAAATCATACAACCCAGCACAGTGCACGAGGAGGAGGTTTCTGAACAAGATGCAGATCAACGTCTGTTTTGTGACATCTCTCTCTGTTTTATCGGTATTCTGAAGGGATGTGGGATGTTCAGCCGACAATAAGTTTCACTATTTTCTCCCGTTTCGCCCTGCTGTCTACTACTTTGTCCTGCTTTCTGCTTCTTTATCCTTTGTCGTGCATTAAAACCGCGTTACTTCACACTTTGTTTTGTGTGCTCTTCTTCTTTTTCGTCCCGTTCCTGTAAGCTGCAGTTTGTTTCATTTGCCTTTTGTACTTTTTTCTTCACTGCACTTTATGTTCGTCTCGTTTCCCTTTTTTTTTATTTGTCATCATGCACAACTATTCCTCCTCCTCCTTCTTCTCTACCTTCCCCTCTTCCTTACATTTCTGCCTCAACTACTTTCTGAAGCCTGTCTTTCCTTCCAATTTTCCTGGCTTCACAAGGGGAGTATTGCGCATGTTAATGTCTGTACTGTTTTTATTTTTTTTTGTCGTTGAGGAAGGCATATTGCCGAAAATTTCTTGTCCTGTTTTGTGTCGTGCATTAAAACTGTGCTACTTCCTACTTTGTTTTGTGTGTTCTTCTGCTTTTTCGTCTTTATCCTATTTTCTACTGCTGTTCACTATTTTTTTTGTACACTGTCCTAGTTTCTACTACTTTATCTATTTTCTAGCACGTTGTCCCCATTTTCAACAACGTTGTCCGACTTTCTACTGCTTTGTCCTACTTTCTACTGCTTTGGCCTACTTTCTACTTCTTTGTCCTTTTTTCTCGTGCTCTGCCAACTTTCTAGCGCTTTGTCCTACTTTTCTGATGCATTGCCTATTTTCTACTCCTTTGTCCTACTTTCTACTGTTATGTCTTTTTCTACAGCTTTGTACTACTTTCTACAACTGTGTCATATATTTTCTACAACTTGTTACCGCTTTGTTTTACATTCTGCTGGCCTGCTACCTACTACGCTGACCTATTTTTTTCTGCTACTTCATTTTTTTTTCCTTTATTTTCTTTAGCCTACTACCTTGTTGTTCGACGGCTGACCCCAGCTAATTTCTGGCGGGGAAAAAAGCATCATTGTTCTTTGCCACAGCTCTATGCAGTATAAAAAAAAAAAATAGAGGATGCTTCGATCTGAAATAGCTGAGAATACAACCCGGTTGAGAAGTGATCGCATGCCGTGGTTCCTGTTCAGATTTTTTTTTTTTTTCTTCATCAAACCATAACGGCTAGAGACATCACCGTGGACAGTGACGTGTTACACGTTTACCATATGAAAATTTGAATGATGGTTTCCATATGAAGGGTAGCCTTCAATGTTGTGATCTGGCAGCTCAAGGTCTGATCAAACAACATGTGTACAGCTGATGCCTTTTACACCACAATCGCTACCGTTTCTCTCCAGTTCGCCACATTTTTTTTTTGAGTTGCTACTACAGACGAAAAGTATGAGCGTACTGGAGAAAGTAGTTGAAATGAGAAAAAGCAGAAGAAGTTGGAAAGTGTACGACAATTCTGAACAGAGTAGGAATCATTTGAAAAAGGATAGGAAGAACTAAAAAAAAAAAAATCAAAAAGGATGAAAGGATAAGAAAAGACAAAAAGACATTAAAAAAAAAAGTACTGAAACAGATTAAAGAAAACGGTAGAGAAGACATTGGGAAAGGAATGAGAGGATTTAAAGTAGGAAAGATAAGGTGGAAATAGGACAGATCAGGGAAAAGCAGGAAAAAGAAAGAATGGTGGAAAAGCAAGAGAGGGCAAGAAAATGTAGGAAAGTTGAAAACAAAATCATGAAATGCAGGAAAATGGAGGACAGAGTAGGAGAACTAAGGAAATATTTTTTTTTTTTTTTAATATAAAACGATAGATAAAAGCTGGAATAAGTGGGGAAGGTTACAAACAAAAACAATCAGTATGGACGAGTACGAATGGGCTAGGAAAAACATATGGATGGGGTAGAAAAATAAGTAAAGTATAGAAAAAAGGAAACATTATAAGAGAAGGAAAAAGTAGATATTTACAAAAGGTAGAAAAAAAGTTGGAATAGATAGGAAAAGGTAATAAAGAGCAGAAAAAGTATGAATGGCGAGGAAAACTTAGAAAAGGGTGGGGGGGGGGGGTAATATGGTTAAGGAAACCTAGGAAAGGGTAAAGAAAAGTAGACATGGGTAAGACAAAGTAGGAGAGGATAAAGAAAAAAAATGAAATTGCATAGGAAGAATAGGAAACGGTTGGGAAAAAAAATAACAAGTAAAAGTATGAAAAGAATAAAGGGTCAGAAAGAAAGTGTGGAAAAGGACAGGGAAGCACAGGAAATAGTCAAACAGGTTTGGAAGAAAATAGTGTAGATTAGAAAACGATACAAAACATTTCAGAATATAGGGAGTTTTTGAAAACAAAAGGAGAAAAGGGTAGAAAAAAAATTCGGAATGGGTGTGGAAAAATTACGATGTGGTTGAAAAAAAAAGTGAAAAGACGGGAAAAGGTGGGGAAAACAGGAAAGAAGAGAAAGCTGAAAAAAGGGGGGGGCGGGGGGAGGGGGGGGGGGGGGGGGGGGGGGGGGCGGGTAAAAGTAGGTAACGATGGGAAAAAAAAAAATAGTGTCTGAAAACGCATCTTGTCACTACGATGAATGAAGACATCTCTCCATTTCACGTCTACTGGGTTAGACTTTAGCAGAAACGGAGAAATTTGATTTTTTTTAAACAACTTGTAACCTCAGCTTGTTCAAAATGACTGTTTCCATCATGATGAAGATTACAATAATGATAGTGATTAGCACACGCGCGCGCGCGCGCGCGCGCACACACACACACACACACACACACACACACACACACACACACACACAACACACACACCTCATCATCCCACCCCCCTTACCTACCCCCCAACACAGTGGTATTCGACATTCTCAGCTCCACCTCCCTATAGTGCGTCCCGTTGTACGACATCATCCTGTCGACGTCACTGCCCTCGGCGTCAGACCTGACGTCAACGAGATCTTGGCTGACTGGGCCCCACTGCAGGGCAACCCCGGTGGCGTCCATGCCGGAGGAGGGCGGACTCCAGTAGACCCTCACCTCTCGCGTGTCCTCCAGCTGGTACACGACAATGTCTTCGTCCAACAGGACTCGCCCTGGGCAGAATGATGACATGAACAGAATGGAAACGAAAGAAAACAGATTGATTAGAATGAAATGGACAGAATGGAAAAAAAACAAAAAGACTGAATAGAATGACGGACAGAACGGAGACAAAACAAAACAGACTGACTACAATGAAATGGTCAGAATGGAAAACAAAGAAAGCAGATCGATCGATTAGAATGAAATAGACAGAATGGAAAAGAAACACAACAGACTGAATGGAATGACAGGGACAGAAAGAGACAAAACAAAACAGACTGACTACAATGAAATGGTCAGAATGGAAAACAGACAAAACAGACTGATTAGAGTGAAATGGACAGACTGTAAACAAAACAGGCTGACTAGAATCAAATGGACAGAATGGAAAGGAAACACAACAGATTGATTAGAATGAAACAGAACAGAATGAAAACGAAAGAAAACTGGTTAAATATAATGAAATGGACCAGAAAGGAAACGAAAGAAAACAGACCGACTAGAATGAAATAAACAGAATGGAAAAGAAATTAACTGATCAAATAGAATGAAATCGACAGAATGGAAAAGAAAGAAAGCAGATTGACTAAAAAAAAAAAATGGACAGAATGGAAACAAAACAAAATAAACTGAATGAATGAAATGGACAGAATAGAAACGAAGGAAACAGAGTGATTAGACTGGAATGGACGGAACGGAAACGAAAAAAAAAAAAAACCAGACTGATTAATAATAATAATAATAATGAATACTTATATAGCGCCTATTCTCGGCTAGAGACCAAGCTCTAGGGGCTTTACAATCACACTCATTTACACAACGGGCTGCCTACCTGGCTAGTGCCGACTGAAGAGCTGCCAGCTGGCGCTTCGTTCTGTCGTTTCCCGTGACATCCAGTCAATCTCGTTCAATATCGTTCACTCATTTTCCTTACTTCCTTCATTCTTTCCATTTCTCACTCAGGGTGCATGCTATGCGTAACGTGTCATCCATACCAACGGCCAAACTGGCCTACTCTCTTCCGAATGTTGGTGATGGGATTTGACGTGTGTGCAAGATGTTATGCGTGCGTTCACACACGGAACCTCGGTTTATAGTCTCATTCGAAGGACTGTATGGGAAATGGAGTCAGAACCAATGTTAACTCCGAGGGAAAAATCCCCCTGTACCGAAACGCCCCGGCGGAGGTTCGAACCCGCAACCCCAGGATCACCAAGATTACGAGTCAGGCGCTCTACCAACTGAGCTACTCCGGCTCCCGAATTCCGGAACAAAATGGAAACGAAAGAAAACAATTTGGATAGGATGAAATGGGACAGAATGGAAACGAATGAAGACTAATTTCAAAAAAAAAAAATAAAAAAAAAAATTTAAAAAAAAAAAAAAAAAACGGGGAAAATGAAACGGAACAAAACGGAGAACACCGTTTTAGAAAGAAAAGCGTATAAAAAACATTACAATGGATCTGATGTAATGGAACAGAATGGGACAAACTCAAATGAAATAAACGGCATCAAACGGGGCACAACTGAACAGTATTAAATACTTTTCAATAGCTCAGGGGTAATGGGGTAGAACACCCTGAAACAAAATGAAAAACAAGGGAGAGAAACGAACGGATAGAATATGAACAGGATATAAAAATGAAAAATACAACACGATAACAGAACAGAGTATCAATTTTATGAAGAATACAAACGATGGGGTTGAAAATCAGAAAACAACGTACACGAAAAAGATGTTCGGTGGTTCGCTGTTGAATACTGCTCGTTAGTAACAAGATTACAGGTATGTAAATAATCCCTCTCTCTCTCTCTCTCTCTCTCTCTCTCTCCGTATGTGTGTGTGCGTGCGTGCTTGCGTGCGTGCGCGTGCGCGTGCGTGCATGGGTGTGTATGTGCGTGTGTGCGTGCGCGCACGCGTTAGACCGTTTGAGCGCGTGCATGCGTGTGCATGTGTGCATGTGTGTGTGTGTGTGTGTGTAAACATGTACGTCAACTACATCTGCATGTTCATCTGCACAGACACAGAAAGAAAGGAAAGTGTGAGAGTCCACCGGTCCAGATGCACGCGCGTGTTGTATGCCTCACCATCGGACATGGTAGCGTGGACTTCATTCATGAAGCCGATGGGATGGTCAATGGACTGCCCCGGCGCACCTGCCATCACCTGCACACACACGCACGCACGCACGCACACACGCACGCACGCACGCACACACACACACACACACACACACACACACACACACACACACACACACACATACGTGTGCACGCTGATCAATACTGAAAGCCTTATCTATAAACACTGTGAATTCATATTCTGCAATGAAATTAGCTGATCAATAGATTAGAGCGTACATGAAATGTTGCTGGTGTATTCACTGGCTTGCAACAGAAAAAGAATGACGATCTAACCATAGATCTGCAATAGGCGAGGACTGGAATCTGGAAACGATCTTTTCCCCTGCTTCTGTCTGTTTGTTTGTTGGTCCATCAGCAGAAACAGGAACAATATGGAAAAGAGAGAGATGTGCAACTGAACAGGTACAGTGTAAAGTTACTTTCCTAGAGACTCTCCACCGAACAGGCACAATATTAGGTTACTTTACTGGAAAAAAATGTTCAACTAAACAGGAACAATGTTAAGTTACTTTATCAGAAAAAATGTTCAACTGAACAGGAGCAATGTAAAGTTTCCTTATTAGAATGTTTCACTCAACAGAAACAGTGCAGAATTACCTTTATTAGATGTGTTTCACTGAACGGGAACAATGTTAAGTTACTTTGCTGAATTGTTTCACTGAACAAGAACAATATCAAGTTACTTTATTTGGGAAAAAAGTTCCACTGAACAGAAACGATGTCATGTTACATTATTAGAAAGGTTCTACTGAACCGAAGGAATCTATAACAGATAACGTATAAATAGACATACAGACAGACGGATAAATAGATAGAGAGACAGACAGACAGACAGAAAGACAGATAGATGGATAGATAGATAGATGTGTGTGTGTGTGTGTGTGTGTGTGTGTGTGTGTGTGTGTGTGCTTGCGTGTGCGTGGTTGCGTGCGTGCGTGCGTGCGTGCGTGCGCGCGCGCGCGTGTGTGTGTGTGTGTGTGTGTGTGTGTGTGTGTGTGTGTGTGTGTGTGTGTTGTGTGTGTGAGAGAGAGAGAGAGAGAGAGAGAGAGAGAGAGAGAGAGAGAGAGAGAGAGAGAGAGAGAGAACGTGGTGATCACACTGAGAGGACCTTACGTGGTGGGCTGGGACAGAGTCGAGAGCATAGTCTACTGAAAACAGGAACTTAGGCTGAGCACAACTACACAGACGACTCACCAGAATGCCGAACTTATCCCCGGAGCCGTTGCCTTGGGCGATGGGGATGTCTGCTTCTGTCACTCCCTGAAAAACAGAGTTGTTCCCCGTGAAACTACTGTCGGATAGCACGCTTTAGTTTTCGTTCCCCAAACCAACAGGCTGGAATGTATATAGGTGGATATGAGAGGTGGGGGAAGCGGGGGTGCACTTTGTTTATTAAGTTCTACAATGGCCAAAGAGTTGCTGAGGGAGGGGCAGGAGTGTGGCCTTGAGTTGCGTCAATACCACACACCTTCTTCTTCTTCTTCTTCTTCTACGTACGCAGGCTGATACTCCTGCGGACACTCCCTATATGGACAGACAAGTATTAATCCCATCTACTACCCACCAAAGGGAGTGGAGTTTTTATGTGTATGGCCGTTTTTTTTTTTATCCCGCCATTAAGGCAGCCATACTCCATCCTCGGGGAAGGTGCATGCTATGTGTAACGTGTCATCCATACCAACGGCCAAACTGGCCTTCTCTTCCCAAAGTTGGTGATGGGATTTGACGTGTGTGCGAGATGTTATGCGTGCGTTCACACACGTCACCTCGGTTTATAGTCTCATTCGAAGAACTGAATTGAAATGGAGTCAGAACTCATGTTAACTCCGAGGGAAAAATCCCCCTGTACCGAAACGGACCGGCGGAGATTCGAACCCGCAACCCTTGGATTACGAGTCCGGCGCTCTACCAACTGAGCTATTCCGGCCCCACAATACCACACACCAAAACCATGCTTGGCGGGGAAGAAGCGGATTGGGGAGAGGGGGGAAGGGGAGGTGGTGGGGGAGGGAGGACACGGGGGTGAGGGAGGAGGGGGAGGAGGTGGTGGTAAAGGTGCAGCAGAACTTATTCAAGAGTCAAATACGCTTACAAAACTTGCTCAGCGGAACAAAGGGGGAGGGGAGGGAGACAGGGGTGGGCGAGAGGAGGAGGAGGGCGGGGTGGGTGGGTGAAGGGGGAGCGGGGACGTGCAGTGTGTAAACCACGCGTGGCCTGTACAGTTGCTTGAACAAGATTTTCACTTCTCTCATTTGTGTGTGTGTGTGTGTGTGTGTGTGTGTGTGTGTGTGTGTGTGTGTGTTTTGTGTGTGTGTGTGTGTGTGTGTGTGTGTGTGTGTGAGAGAGAGAGAGAGAGAGAGAGAGAGAGAGAGAGAGAGAGAGACTGTGTGTGTGTGGTGTGTGTGTGTGTGTGTGTGTGTGTGTGTGTGTGTGTGTGTGTGTGAGAGAGAGAGAGAGAGAGAGAGAGACAGAGAGAGAGAGAGAGACAGCGAGAGAGTGAGGGAGACTGTGTGTGTGTGTGTGTGTGTGTGTGTGTGTGTGTGTGTGTGTGTGTGTACGCACGCGTGCGCGCGTGTGTGTATGTGTGCGTGTGTGTGCGCTCGCGCGCGCGCGCGCACGCGTGTGTGTATGTGTATGTGTTTTTCTGTGTGTGAATGCTTTTTTTTTTTTTTCAAAACAATCTTTAATCACCTTAATGGAGAGTTGACAAGCGGTCAAAAAGAGGACAATGAATACATTTTTTCAAAACGCTTTCCAACTTGTTTTGTTTTTTTTTTTTTTTTTTGGTCACTTGTCTGAATCAGGATGGAGGGTGGAAGAGGTAAAGAGGGCAGGGCGGAGGGTTTCCCCTTAAAAAAAAGAATCGTCCTCTCTCTCTCTCTCTCTCTCTCTCTCTCTCTCTCTCTCTCTCACACACACACACACACACACACACACACACACACACACACACACACACACACACATCCTCTTTAAAACGAGACGCTTACCCCGATTAGGGGACATTCTAATCGACGGTTGTCCAAGAAGCTCATGAACTCTGAGGTGTGCTGGACCAAGCCATAGAAACCCTTATGGAACACCACCCCATCTCTTTGCCTTCAGCCTCCTCCCTCCCCCTCCGGTTTTTTCCCCCTCGCACCCTCCTGTCTCCCCCACCCCTCTCCCTTCCCCCTTCCGCTTCTCCGACGCCGCTCTTCCTCTCTGATGTACGACACCTACCCCGGGGAGAGTGACGTTCTGATAGAAGTTGTCCTTGAAGGTCATGAACCCGAAGGTGTCCTTGATGAACCCGTAGAACACTGTGTAGAAGCCCCACCACCCGGCGCTGCCCAGGTCAGAGGGCGGGGACCACGTCACGTGCGCACGTGCGCCGTGCATGCCGGGAAACACGGAGATGCGCACGTTCTTCACGTTGCCGGGCGGGTTGACTGGAAGGGGGGATGAATGAATGAATAATAAACACACACACACACACACACACACACACACACACACACACACACATACACACATATATGAATAAAAGAGAGATAAAAAGATATACACAGAGGGGGCGAGAGGCAGTTATTCCTGTTCCTGTATTAGGTCATC
>JADBJO010006141.1:117500-120000 GCA_016801955.1 Conus betulinus
ATACATTTGGTGTAAACCCGACGAGGAGACTCCTCTAAAAGATCAAAGAATTTGCTAGCTAAAGGGACTTGAATAGTATGCTTCCAATAAACAACCCGAAACCCAAAGATCTGAGCACTGGGGCCGTTTTCTGGGCTGTGCTTTGGTGTGGCAGGAAGAAAGTGACGTTAGACATGGGCCGCCGTCGCCGGTAACTTGTTCCGTTGATGCGGTTTACTTTATAGCTCTAACTTTATTCTGAGCTTGTTTCAGTTTGGGTCTCTGACGCGCGCGCGCACAAACACACACACACACAATATATATATATATATATATATATATATATATATATATATATATGTATATATATATATATTAGATAAATAGACATAGATTAATAGGCAAACACATTCATACACACACAATGTATATACATATATATATATATATATATATATATATAATTAAATGTTGTTTATAATTTATGTTTCTTGCAGTCATTGCAACACCTAGCTGCTCTGTAAGTTGCTGGAACGGTGCTCAGTACTTATCCTTGAATTTATTGTTTCATTGTAATTTAGTCCCTTGCGGATTCATTCCAAGAACTGGCCCTCAGCACTTGTGTCTTAAGAGGTTATCTTTTTATATTTTCTACTTTTCACAAGAAAATGTAGCTTGTTTTGCTCTTTCATGATTTTCTTTTGCTTCTTAGCTGGCACCTTTGGTTGGGTTTTTTTGAAAGCTCAACAGGCATACTATGGTATTGCACACCAGCCTTTTTCTGGTATAGCATTCTTCTTAAGGCCGAAAAGGCAGAGGAGTCAAATTACCATTTTCCGCGGTCACTGAGGAGAAACAATCAGGTTTCGAAATACCGGTATCTGACCAGGAGTTATATGTTAGTGAGTCTTCTCCCCATTGGAGATGGTCTCTCTCTTTGGAGACTATAAGCTTGCTGAAGGTTCATTTTGAGAAGCATTATTTATTCCCCATTCACCCACTCAAGCACATACTGTCAGTTAGGCAGAAATCATCTACCACTGCAGATATGGAGGCTTACACCCTCCTATTTCTACAATCTGAGACATAAGAGCAAGCTTTGTTTATAATTTAATGTTTCTTGCAGTCATTGCAACACACCTAGCTGCTCTGTAAGTTGCTGGAACAGTGCTCAGTACTTATCCTTGGAATATATTGTTTCATTATATATATATATATATATATATATATATATATATGGGGTATATATACTACTCTCTCTCTCTCTCTGACAGTTTTCCGCTCGCTCTCCGTAATATGAGCCATCTTACATAGCACGTACCTCGTCAATGGACGTGTCCGGATAAGGCTTTTTCGGGTAGTTATTTCTGGTTCTCACCCTCATCATGAAAACCATACGTGCTGCGTAAAACTCATTTTGACCAGAAAACCCCCACTAATACGACAGAGTAATGGGTTCCGTCACTCCGCAGAATAGTACATCAGGTCATCGAATTTTCGCAAGAGACCACCGATGCCGTGCAAAGAAACCGAAGTTGGATGCTGTCCCCTGAACAGACCTACAAATGGCTTTATACCAAGTCTGGATGGAGGGCTTGGTTTGGTTTTAAATTTTGATCGCCCTGCCGACTACGAAGGGCCCCTTTTTTTCAGGGCTCTTAAAATCACAGTGGAGAGGGGGGGGGGCACATCACATCCTGTAAGGATACGACCCTTGAAAAGATTACACCATGTCACACACACACACATATACGCGCGCGCGCGCAAACAAACAAAACCACACACACACAACACACAAAGAATTTACGACATAGCCGCTACACTATTGATATCTTTGAAGCCGATAGGATTAGCTCTTGCTTGGCGTGCAAGTCATTCCGCTTGATTTATCAAACCCAGATTTAAACAAAGAATGAAAAAAATAAAAATAAAATAAAAAAAAAAAAACACCTTTTAAGCCGATAAGTTTGGACCTTGCTGGGTGTGCAAAACAATACTTGATTTATCGAACCCAAGTTTAAACAAAAAATATAAAAGAGGGGGAGGGGCGGGGGGGGGGGGGGGGGGAGGGGGAGGGCGCGGGGGGGGGGGGGGAGCAAGAGGGGGGAGAGGGGGGATATCCCTAGAGTTTCTGGAACTTCACATAAGTGATTTGGGTCTGAATGGGTATATATCCGAGTGCTAGTGTGTCATTTGACAGCGTGTATCTTGTTTCCCTTCTTAATACCATCTGAACGGTCAGTCCTGTGTTTCTTTACCATGTTTCTCAAAATCATGCTGAGACTGTCATCTCCATATTTTTGATAGGTTATTACCTAATTTGTCTTTTTTTGTTGTTGTTGTTGTTGTTGACTGTCGTCGAAAAGAAAACGTTGACATTATGCTATAAACAAAGACCAGTTTTCCGCCGCCATTTCCACTATGACTCCAAAGCAGAAAGCCGGCACGATCACGGCCATCGTGGGTAGACCTCCTCGGAAGGAGGAGGTTGAAGCCACTTACCTTGGTGTCATCTCTGACG
>JADBJO010006141.1:135000-137500 GCA_016801955.1 Conus betulinus
TTTTTTTTTTTCCCTTGGAGGATGCATGCACACACACGGAATCTCGGCTGTAGTCTGATTTTGTAAATGTTCCAAAAATTCATAGCTAAAAGTAGGCAGAATTATCTACATTGGTTAGAAACGTCGTCATCTCATGCTAACCTTAGGGAAAAGTTCGCTTGATATTAACAGTATCAGCCTGAGAGTAAACTTAAAGACTAATGTAAACATGGGGCAACGGTCAACATTAAGCGTCTCACACACACACACACACACACACACACACACACACACACACACACACACACACACACCTCTGTCTGTCTCTCTGTCTTCTCTTTCTGTCTCTGTCTCTCTGTCTCTCTCTCTCTCTCTCTCTTTCTCTCTCTCTCTCCATATATATATATATATATATATATATATATATGAGAGAGAGAGAGAGAGAGAGAGAGAGAGAGAGAGAGAGAGGGACGGAAGAAGAAAGCATATTGTACATCAGGCTCTAATTGCACATGTCGTTACTGAACATAATAACACTACTTATGCTAATCACAAAACACACCAATCTGGATCATTTGGAGTGGACCACATTGATTTCCTATGTCTGTCCGTAAGTCTGGAACTAACATCAACGAATTAATCAGGATGAATGTTGAAACGCTTCCATATAGGTGGGGAATCCTGCAGCGTTGAGGACTTAGGGCCAGTGCACAATCAGGAAGTCACCATGTCTAGGGTGGATGGAGCCCAACCTTCTACTCCCCTCCCTCACCTCCTCTTCCATTCCCCGTTCTCTCTCTCTCCCTCGCCCCCATTCTTTCACTTTTCAGCCCCCCACCCTCACCCCCCACCCCCACCCCCTGCACAGAATTAAATCCGAATGATACTACAGAAGATTAATCATTCTTACAGGATAAAGTCACTATCAGTGCGCCGTTGGATCGAACTGACTGTTGTGGCGGGAGTTCGGAGGAAACAAAGGAAGCTAGTCTGCGATGTACCTGTCTTACCAGCGATTAGTGTAGTTACCAGTCAGAACTAGTCTAACAGACACGGCTAGATAGAGATATTACGACTGTAAGCCTCTGTATCTCAGACTGCTTTCTCCATCTGTCTATCGATCAGAAAAACAGTCCTTCAGTCTAGGCACTGCCAAAATATCGACCTGAGAATGCTTTTGCTTGTCCGCCAGTATGGTCAAGTTCGCGAAAGTATTTTGCCCGGTACGTCTTTCTTGGCGTTAGCTTGTTGTTGTTGTTGTTGTTGTGTATGAGGTGGTAAGATATTTTTTAGTTAAGTTCTGTTTCGTTTTGCTGTACGTGTTTCCTTACTCTCTCTCTCTCTCTCTCTCTCTCTCTCTCTCTCTCTCTCTCACCTCACACACACACACACTCTCTCTCTCTCTCTCTCTCTCTCTCTCTCTCACACACACACACGCACACACACACACACTCTCTCTCTCTCTCTCTCAATGTTTCAAATTGATACTGCGACTGCTTGACGTCAGATGTACAGAAGACTATAATTCAGTGGATACGACAAAAGCAAGTTATGTGAACAATTCCTGTGTCCTGCCTTTTTTTCATACACAAACCACTATAAACAACGACCACATTGATGAGCCACTGGCATTTCGAAAAAGAAAAGTTGGTGCAGACAAAGGAAGTGAGTGATCAGCAAGAATATCTTTGAAGTCGTTTTCAGTATCACTGTTGTTTGACTGTGAAATCAGTAGGTAGGCCTTCTCTTCTATGAAGGGCCACTGAAACAATACATATATGGTGAGTCCACGTACTTTTGGCCTCAAAGACCTGTAACCGTGTCTGCTGGTTGGTGGAATGGTTGATATTGTTCTTGTATTTATAAGGTGAGACGAAAAGTACTGGATTGATTTTCATGAAACTTGGTAGAAAAATCGAAAGTTGCACCTCCTTCTGGATTCTTTGACAAGATTAATATGTGCAAGGGAAATAACTCCCTGAGTCGCTGTCGACTGTTACCAGCTAGCATTACAGAAGTACTAGAGAGGCGGATTTACTTGCTCTTATACACGAGTGTTTGCTTCTTGTTTGCCTGTTTGTTCCCTTTTTTGCACTCCCAGTTCTTATAGAACAGGCAGTACTTTACAATGGGAACGAAGAAATGCTGTCCGTCTGTCTGTCTGTCCCTCAGTGGTCAAAATGTATTCCACTCCCTCTAGACAAAACTACTGGGCCGATCTTTCTGAAAATTTGTAGGTATGTTCATTATGGGTCACGGATGATACCCATTGTTTTATGTTACTAATGGCCATAACGGTCCATAACGGTTTTCTTTTTTATGGAATATCTCAGAAAGTACTTGGCCGATCTTCCTGAAAATTTGTAGGTATGTTCATTATGGGTCACGATGCCTGATGCTTTATTTTACCGTTATCGCCGTTACTAACGGCTATAACGACCCATAACGGTTTTTTCTTTGCCCATCTTACTGAAAATTTGTAGGTATGTTCATTATGGGTCACAGATGATGCCTGATATAT
>JADBJO010006142.1:0-36912 GCA_016801955.1 Conus betulinus
ATGGGACACACAATAATATTGCTTTAACAGATGTGAGGTGCATGCACGTAATGCTTATATAGGAAAATCGATGAATAGAATTCGGCATTGTATGGGTTTGCCATATCTTAGCCTCTTTTATGAGGAATGCTTTTACGAATAGTATGGATGTGATCAAACCACATACCGAATGGCTCATTTTCATTTGTGTGTTTAATCTTCCTTGTCTAGTGCTCAAACCCAAATCATGCCAGAAAGGCTTAACTTGTGATTTAGGTGTTATTTTTTTCTGGGAATGAAAAATGTACATCTATGGACCAGGGAAGATGGGTTATGGAAATGATAAAAGTCATAAAAATTTCAGCTAGGAAGACCAACCTGCACATCGTTGCCAACCCGGATATAGAATTATCCAGAAATTCCCTGAAGAACAAATCGGAATTTGAGGTACTTAAAAACAGAGTGGGGGTTTGGCGGGTTATTTTAAATTGGGATATATACAGGAGAGCAAAATAAAGCCCAAATGTTATGTGAAGTTGCAGTTGTATCTTAGGAAACCTTCTCTTCTCTCCCCCTATTTGTCAACTGTAAACAAGGGGGGTGAGAAATGCTTTCCAGTCACAAGCGAAATGTCCTCTTCAGCCCACTCCACCCCGTAATGCCCTGTTCTGAATGCGACGACAGAAGCAGGTTGGCAGCTGTGCATGTAGTTCTGCCAGTTTGAACTGCATTGCCTGGGTGCACAGTACCGTGGCCGCAGCAGAAAGGTTGACTTTGGAAAGCAGAGGTATTTAGATAATTCTGGAATGGACTGGGATCTTTGCTCAAAACTTATTTTGTTTTTTTTGTTTGCACTTTGAAAGTGTGTTGGTGATTGTGTCTGTTGAACAATTCTGCAGCATTTTGTGCGAAAGATCCGCTTGTTGATCTACCTTGTGGAGCTTTTGTATTGCATTGACAGAATAGGCCATGTGTGATTGAATAAGCGACTCCCAGTGTCTTTCCAAACTGCCGATTTATGTCTGCATCACAGAATTATGTAAAGTAAAAATGAGGTGTGGATGCTTTGAATATTGCGTACCATTGTGAAGTTTTCAATGATAAAAGAGTCTTGCCAACATGTGGTCTGTTAAAGGACTTTTCTCTGGAGTGACTGGATTTGGTAAGTTCCATGAGAAAGTAAGAAACATGTAGTAAGTGTTGTGAACTATAGGGATATAGCCTCAAAGTTATTGTGAGTAGATATTTCTTGGATGGAGTTAAGTAGAGTACATGATCCAAGCACGTGTCATTGAGTGTAACACGATATACTATACAACTTTCACTTAAGGTGGGTCTTTTCTGTGTGATGTGTGGTTGAAATGTCATTACATTTCATTTTCTATCAGCAGTTTGCTGATTGGGAAGATATATTTGTCTGTTTCCAGCATTTTCTTAATGTCATCTTTATGATTAAAAAGAAACAACAGGATTTCTTTCCTATGTTCCAGACATGTTCAGAACGTGTTAGAGGTCAGCATTTTATGTGACTGTTTATGTTCCTGCAGGGAACCGTGGATTGATATCAGTGGGTAGCGAAACTCATGCTCTTGGAGTGTTGTCCAGTACAATTGCAGGTATGTTCAACTGTTGTTGTTTGACAGCATGAGTCAGGTGGAACTGTACGTCTGTGTGTGTCACTCTCACACCATGATATTCTAGGACTATTAGAGGTGATGAGAAATTGTTGGAAGGGACCTCTTTGGCTGGGCCCTGTTAGCTAATAGTGCCCATCAAAGCAGTCAGAATAGGTTATAGCAATGATGAAACTGATTAAAAGTACCCCGATGTTGCGTGTGTCCTGTTGAGGTGACAGGGACCCCCTCAAACAGTCACGCAGGGCCACCCAGACCAGCCGGGAACTGATTGTGTCACGGTTTCTAGAACGCCTTTTACGCAAACACATATCCCTCAACTCCAACATGTATTTTTAACAAATCAATGAGGCATATATGAGGAAATATAAACTGAAAATAAACGTATGGTAGAGAGGGACACCCTTTGGCCTTGCTGACCCATTTCGCCCCGTTTGGAAAGGAAAACCAACTGAAATCCATGTTTACGAATTAAAAGATAGAACGAGAAGTGATAAATGCTCATTACTTTTTGTGGAGACAACATGGTACTAAACTCGGCCTAAATTTAATTTCGGGGAACTTTAATTTGCTGAATTACCTGTTACTTCTTGTGACACAACAAAGTCAGGATCTGCCCACCCACTTTGAGATACTTCCACCTGTGCCAGCCCAGTGATTTATGTGCTTGCCTTCTTCTAGAGTGCGATGAACAACCCAGATTGTGTGCCGGCAAGAGAGAGAGAGACATTTTTTAAATTTCTGCATTGTTCATGATTTTTCTGCATCACAGTGTCTAGCGAAAGTCTGATTGGTAAACTCCAGAAAGTTATTACTTTATCACAGTATGACCTGACAAAAAGTGCATGCCTGAGAATGGGACATGACTACAGATGCCCACTTCTGTTGTATGCGCACATGATGACAGAGGAGTGTGGATGGTTTTTTCTGATTTATCTCTCTGTTTTGTTTACCATAAGTATGAGATGTGCTTATTTGTGAAAGCAATAGTGTGATATGGCTATTGTGAATGGGTGTGTGCTTGTTGTATGTTTTGTGATTGTGTTCTTGATTTAAGATAGCTGGACATATTTACTTCACAACTTGTCAATATTTAAACTTGCAAGCAAATGATGCCTTGAAGAAGGATTCACAAATTCAGGAAGTGAAGCCAAGAGTGAAGCCTCGAAGCAGTCTCGTTTAAAAGCCAGAGATGCGAAGGTAAAAATAAATAACAGGAAAATGGCTGTTAGACTGTCTGCTGTCACTGAACGCTTTTAGAGTGTCACTTTGGAATCATTCCCCTTCTGATTGCCCGTTCGAATTCGAGCTACTCGGACCAAAAATCTTTAAGGATGCAGAAATGTCGAGACAATTCTAAGGTGTGTGCAAATCTTAGTTCAAATTTATATTACCTGTGACAAAGTGAGTGAGGTTTCTTGTGAACTTCCGGGAAAAGACTCCATTTCTGTGCTGTTTTTACGATAGCATGAGGGTGCAGAACATGATGGTGTTCCGTTATAACGTGGGTTTCTTTGTAAGTAGATTTTTAAACTTGATGTTCACCAGGGAACATTGCACTTTAGAGGCCATTGCAATTATGTATAAAGCTGATCTATCCATTGATTTTGTGTGTGTGTTTTTTCCTCCGACGAATATGCATTGTTTTCCTTCTAACAGAATTTCTGCAGCCATTTAAAACCCACGGCCACAAACTCAGCATGGCAGCTGCCGGCGGTTGGTGACAGGGCCTGGGCTTGGCACCACCACGGGTGCCCAAAGAGAGCAGCGAGATGCAGAACGCAAAGGGACTTAAGGAAGCACGTGGGGAGATACCATATGAGAATTGGACGTTGTGCATTCTGTAATGACAGAATAGAACAGGGTTGAAAAAAAAAGGGGGAGGGGGGGAGGAGGAAAAATAGTGGCTCATTATGAAATTTCCTGAGAGTTATTTTCTGGAAATGCCCATAGTCATTCACCGTTACGATCAATATCACAACATTTGCAGGCTTTTTGGTTGGCTTCTCATAACAGGTTAAACGGAGCACGCACACACACACACACACACCACACAACAACACAGAGTAGATTCTTAAGCCCAGTTAGTCAGAAACTGCGCACAACACTCACACTAATCACCTGTGGTGTTAATGTGTAATATCTCAACAAGTGTTCTAAATAGTCTGTAGATAATGGTCTTGCAAAAGAAGTGTTAATGAAATAACCGGATCTTTTGTTTTTTGTAATTTACTGGGAACCCTTGTCAGAGGACTTCCATCACATCCTAGTGGTGTGCATCTATCAGTGCTCCTTATTCAATAGCATTAGGTTTAGCTGAGGCCAGCAAACAGATAAACAAACAAAACAGGGCAAACTGAGGTAGGCTTTCTTGAGCATAAAGAATACTTAAAACTGGCGGACAGGCTTATTACTCTTGGAAAGGTTCTGGAATTCACTATACAACTTTTGCACTCATTTTCAAGATTACCAAGGACCGCTGACCTTCAGTTTGGGCCAAGGGACAACGACTGTATACCGCCATGATCAGCTTCAGAACTATTACATTGATCTGGAGTTTGTTGTCTTTAAGTACATGGTGACTTTTAGCTGTGTTGCTGCATGATATGTTTTATTTTTTTGTTGGAGGGTGTTCGAAGTGTGCTTGTTAAACCCTTGAATCGTGCGAACGAGATGAACAGGGTTTTAAGAAAGACGTGTGAAAACTATGAAAGTTTGTGCAGGCTTTGAATGATATCCTTCCCTTGCTTTGAAAATGGTCTATGCAAAAATTTTCGTGCATCATAGAAAACTGGGGAGGAAGCGAAATTTACATGGTGGCTGCGGGTTGACAGTTCCAGTTGTAATGATACACAGAGGGTGTAGGACTGGCCCTAAAGTCTTTGTACCCTGCTACTAGTTTTGTTATGTCACGGTCAAAATTGGCTTGGCTAATTAGGACGCACCGGCTGAGATTTTTTTTGCAATATGACGCTTGGTAGTTCCTTAATGCATGTGATCCGGGGATAGTGTTCAGTGTGCCACTTGCACGTCCAAGGTGATGGAGCCCTGAGTTTACAAGCCATCCGTGTGCTGGGGTACGTCAAGCACGTTGTTGATGTGTCGAGCCACACACCCGTTGAGCACGTGTTCCCAAAGCCGGACACGTGATAACCGTTGTTTCTGGGTGCAGTTTTCTCTGGCATCTGAGTCACGGTGTTCCCTGTATTCCTTGCTGATGATAGCTAGCTTGGCAGCGCAACCTGCGCGAAAGTTGGTGTTGCCCCCGTAACTGACGACCACGCAGACGGTTTGGAGTGTGATTAAACACACCCCCCACCCCACCAACACTTGCGCACTGTGCCATTCCCCTTGGGGCACCCCGCCCCCCGGTGTTGTCTCACCCCGAATTTGCTTTGTTACTGGGGATTGTTGTATGAATCTTAATTCGACTGAGGCTCTCCCCCGATCCCAAGACAAAACCCCCCTCCGACCAAACATTCCTTCAACGCCTTCTTCCCCCTCCGCGTTTCCCCGGATTGGCCTCCCGTGGCGTACATGTCCTAGCTATGCCCAGTCTGGCCCCGGCCAACCCGGCCTAGTACGTTTATGCCTCACAGTTGTGTTTCATTCATTCCCACAGAATTCCCACACCACGCCCTGTTGCACTCACGTACCCTCCGCCCTAACCCTGGGTGGCCCCTGCACCTGTCCCAAACAAGTTCATGCTCCGTAGCCTGTTGCCTGGTGCACCTTCACCCGTCGGTGGACATATCCTATTGTCACCCCCTGCCCCCTCCCACGGCCCCCCTGCCCCCCCCCTCGCACCTTCCCCCCTGCATCTCTCCATGTGCCCGATACGCACATCGACGCGCGATTGCCCGCACCTCTTGCTGGGTTTTGACGCTTTCTTTCCGCCCCCCCCTTCCTTGTTTGTTCCCGAGCGCCACGCCATGCTCGATAAGCGGCGCGCTGCCATTTGGCATGGAAATCTTGGTACAGTGTGCCATGGACAACTCTTCACCGCCCAATCGCTGTGCCCGGCCCTGGCCTTCCCAGACGATAAGCCACGAGGTGTTGACGTGAATGAGGGACGGGGAGCTGATGGCGACTCCTGCCTGTCGCTCATATGAAGGCGCCATGCCCCCCCGTCCTGGAGATCGTGTTGCCCTGCCGGCGGCCATGCCCGGTCCCCTTGCACTTTTTTTGTCTCACAAAAGTCACCATGCCATGTGTGCCACGTGGGGCGATCACCCCCGGGAGAAGTGCACGATGTCGTCTGTGTGTTGCCCTAGTTGTGGTAAGCCCCGAAATGCTTACAATGCCCCCTGGCGCGTGGCTACAGCTCCGTTTGTCGTAGATGCAAGTCAAACGGCGCAGACTTGGGTTCCGGGCAGACGTGAGCCGTACCATGAACTTGTTTATTGGGACTCGGGCACCCGGCATTCATGTGGCCTTCCATCATGTGCTTGACACAACATCCACCCAGCCTTTTGTGGAGAAGACGGTGGCATGCCAGCCACCGTGCCAGTTGGCGGATGAGCTAGCAGCAGATGTGGTGTGTTTACAGTGAATAATGCGCATCATGACATCTGGGCAAACAAAGGTTGGCGTTGTGTGTTGACAAAGCGCAGGGGATGAGATGACTTTGTTCCGATCTACAGCATGGGTGAGTTGGGTTTGTCACTTGTTGATTGCTATGCGAGTGTTCATGAAATTATTGTCACAAACCGATTTTTAAAACTGGCAAACGAAGTGCAGGAAAACCGTCAAGTCATGATGAAGACGTGTCTGGTTCCTTGCCATGCTTTGACATTGGGCTTTCTGATTAAATCGGAAAGCGGAAAACCATGCGTTCCAGTTTGTTCCTCCGGCCCCTCTTCCTAACTTCCTCTTAACCCCCCCAACTATCCCCACCTCACTCCTCTCCACAGGTCCCACTCCTCCCAGATTCATGGATAACACAACGATTTGGGGAGGAGGTGGGAAAAGAATAGGTTAATGGACAGTGCTATATTTCTTTTTTTTAACTCTGGCGCTTTTGTAGGGCAGTCGGCAGGACAATAGTGAAAAAGACTTCCCGACATTTTGTTGAAAGGGAAATATGTTTTTAGGGTTTTTTTTTTTTTATTTAAATAGCAGAGACTTACTGAGCATATGTGAAGACGCCTAACTATATATTTGTGTTACACTTTTGTGAAAGGGAGATTTGGTGTTACAGTGATTTGTGGGTGTGTGTGTGTGGTGTGTGTGTTGTGTGAGAGGGTGTTAATAGAGATAAATGATATAGAGCTGTATGTTGTAGAGTATTAACTATAGTAATTTTGTCTTTTGTTGAAAGGGAATTTTTTTTTTTACAGTTGTGTGTGTGTGTTTTGCAATTGAGATCGATTATCTAGAGGACATATTTGGAAGAAAGTAAAACTGAGGTAGTCTTTGGTGATGCAATCAATGCATATTGTGAAATGTAAATTTACTGTGAACAGCTTGTTTTGTTTCATTTTTAGATTTAGTTAAGGCAAGATTGACATAATATTCTAAACAATCGTTTTATTCCTCTCCTAGCTCTCCCTCTGTCCTACTACACACACATACCCACATGCATGGGCATTCACACGCTCCGCATACATTTAATAAAGAAAGAGGAATTCAATGCAGTTACATTCGAGAGCATTCAAGGAACTTTCCCTGCTCATTCAAGTTGAAGTGTTTGTGATGCAGAACCCCAGGGTCCTTGAGCCCATTTTGGTGCTTCACCTTGCGCATCCTAAGCACTCCTTTCATGTGTGTGGGTATGTGCCCCATGTGTGTTTGCTGTGGTCGTGTGGTTTAACTTGCGAGGTCAGGGTGTGAAATGGGCATGTGTAACTGGAGAACAAATTTGTCTCAAGCCATTCTGCCTGGCTATTCCGTGTTAAAAAAAAAAAAAAAAATTCACTGGTATAACATGAGAGGTGTCAGGAACAGTAGCCTGGCCATAAAGTTTCCACAATAATGACGAGGAGCAATATGGAATCTCAGGAACCCTGACTTGTGATGAAATTGAATTGATAGTGCGTCTTTTGTAGGAGAGAAAGGACGACCAATGCACCATGAAGGACTTCGGACAATTGGACCTATTTGATCTTACCATATAGCTTCCTCTTCTCCTGACCATCATGCAAAGTAACAGATCAAGTGAATTCTTCACACTTGACCTTGACCTTATTTCAAGGTACTGTGAAGTTTCAGACTTGAGGGGATAACCCGATGTCGGTTGCAAATGGAAGTCCAAACGGTCACTGAAGAAAAACGCCAGCAAAAGTGTTTTGTTTGGCCTTGTGAAATCAGACCAAGGCCAACACTCGGAAATGATGTTATTCTTTCAGTATTGTGTGCATTGCAAAGTGAATACTGAACTGGCATCAAACTAATGTGGCTCGGAAGCAAATCTGTAGATTCTAGTGATTTTCTTTCTTCTGCCTCCTTTTAGATAATAAGAAAGGATTTGAAATTGGTAGAGATGTTAGGCCAATGGAATGGTCCCGGATACCAGGGATCCCCATAATAGTGATAAAATGTCTCTGTTTCAGATTAGACTTGGGGTGAATGGTGTTTGCCAATGCTTGGATGATGTGGGAAACTGAAGAAGCAGAAGACGCTAGGGCGGTCGGCTGGCTAAGCACGGTAAAGTTACTTCATATGTGGAGGGGTGTTGGACGAATATGAATCGCCTCAAATCCTTTTCATATTTTCAATACTTTCAAACGATACCACTCTTTTTCAAAACAACAAGTCTGGACAGTATAACCAAGATGTGAAATTAATTCTGCTCATGATAACGGTTCCAGTATTTGCAGTAAAGAAAAAACACTTGTGGTGTGTATGTGCATAGGAATGCAACAATGTGGTGTGTGTGTGAGGGAAACTGTTCACTGCGACACAACACGTTTTGTGATTCACTTATCGAGTATATCATGGTTCGGTTTGGGGTTTTTGTTTTTTATTTAACCTAGCATATCCAAACACAGTACGAATTTTTTCTTCAGTGGAAAATTAAGACCACAATATCCACTCACTAACTTCTACAGAATAAATAACAAGCTGATTCTAGCTTCATTTTTTTTTTCTAATGCAGTTATTCGAAAAAACTGCGTACATAAGATAAATCCAAATGATGTTGAAATCGGGGTTTTTAAAAATTCAATTAAGCTTCAAATCATATTCAAATTAACTTGAACTAATATGCAAAAAATTGAACTTTTGAAGACAGACAGGGGCATAACATGTATAGTTACCAAAGTCACGACTGCAGGCGGAAATGTAACAAATCTTAAATCTATGTTAGCGAACCGCCAAGAGAACAGTGGACACAACGAGTCTAAGATGCGGTTCGACATCTTAGGTCTTCTTCAGGCAAGACACAAAAAAAATAGGACCAACGAACATGAACGTTGAACCAACGTCTGCCTACCGTGTGCTGAAAGAGTGAAAGAGATCTAAGCAAAGTAACAATTTGTTGTCCTGTTTGTTTGTGTCTTGCCTGAAGAAGACTAAGAGGTCGAAACGCATCATGTTTTGTTTCTTGTGTGACTTTTTTCCCACGTTTCTCTTGGCGGTTTGCTAAATTAATTTCAGATTTGCCATAAGTGCATGAAGTCAAATTATATTAACCAAGATATCTATGAAGCACTGTCAGTTTTGTGTGATTCTTAACCCAAAAAAGTATTCTGTTCCTGATATTATGCATCTTGAGTCTCTGCTGGTTTAAAATAATTTCTGGGTGAATTAGAATGTTAAAAGAATGCCCAGTTCTTTATAATTCTTGCTGACCTGATTTTTATTAAATAATATTGAAGACTTTTGAATGGATTAGCACTTTTTGCCTCAAGGTTAGAGAATCTTCCCTGGTACATTTACCATGAATTGCAAGTCAAAATTCTGGCTGAGGAATCCGTTAAACAGCAAAAACCCCTTAATGGTTTGAGAGGATTTCCTAGCTTAATACTGCCATTTCATACAGCAAAACCACCTTACTGGTTTGAGATTGATTTCCTAAGCTTAATACTGCCATTTATTAAAAACCTCAAAGAAAAGATTATTTATAAAGGTATATTCATCATTGCTCTAGTAATTGTTTGATATCAAAGTCTGAGCTAGTCATGATTGATATTGATTCAATACCCCATGGTAGGGAAAGTGTACTGAAACTCTGCTAGATGATGTGATTTTTAAGGAGGGAAACGCATTACTGAAGAGTCTGTTATGATGAATTTCTGGCACTGACACAAACAGATTTAATAAAAACAGATTTGTTTCTGTACATTATGTTCAGTCTAGTTTCCTGTATGGCAAGTTCTGAGAGTAAAAAAAAAAAAAAAAAGTAAATGTGAGGGTGAAATAAGGGCAAGTTCTGAATGAAATCAATGTGGAGGGGGTGTGTGCGGGGGTGGGGGGTGGTAATATGACGTAGCCTGTCGTTAGTGTCAAGTGTTGTGTGTGCCTTCCGCTGTTTTCAGCTCCATGTCCGCATTTTGAAAGTCACAATGGGCAAAGTGATACAGTGTCAAAAGTTGAGTCTTGTTATATGAATAAACTTGAATGAAAGTCAAAAAACGTACATTGTCGCTTGGTTCTTGTGTGGCAAATATGGTGTTTTTTCCTCACCTTCTTTGTTGGATGCTTGTTGGACGGACATGTAGTGTTTGCATGCTGCCAGTTTACCACGTACCACTACCAACTCGCATTCGAAAGCAAACCACACTCTGGGTGTAAAAGTCCAAAAACTTGCATTTACTAAATGACTGGGTGGACACATCACTGGTTGATGCTAATCATCCAAGCTCTCGCACCGATACTACACTATGTCACACGCATAGTACACTAGTCTCTTTCTTCAGAATGAAATTCACAATGAAACTTACAACTAACCACCATTACTGGATACTATCCAAAATCCAACTGAAAAATCTATTAACAAATAAACTTAAAAAACTAACCACAAAATTCAAATTTTTTTTGTTGCAAAGTGACATACCATCACCTTCACCTCTGGGAGCATTGCCTCGGCAGCCCTGCTGTTTAAAGAATCCACTAACCCAACTTTCCTTTCTCCCATACCCATACTTACTGACACCAAGATTGGTAGTAATCTTGTCTTAATTTTTTTATCTTCAATATTTTCACCAATTATTAGTATTCCTATCAAATATATTATCATCATTATGACTTGAACTCGCACATCATTTCCCTTCCAACAGCCTCGTTCTCATTCAATGCTTCTTCCTTGCGCTGAAACTCTGAAGCGATCTGAAGCAAAGCTAAGTGAATTTTCGTTATTTTATTGTCTGTGTCTCACCTGAGAAGACCTAAGAGTGTGAAAACGCTTTGTGTTTTGTCTTGTGGACTCATTTGTCTACGTTTCTTTGGGCAGTTCGCTAACATTTATTTAAGATTTGTTCTTTTTTTTTTTTTAAATTAACTCGACCTCAGATTCTTAAAGTAACAATTTTTTTTCTCGCTAAAGAACACATGTATGAAACAAATTATTTTCCATCGGAATTTATTACCACACACAAAATCTTTCAAACCACTTAATGTTTGAGAATACAAGTATGTAGCAACAACCAAGTTGTCCTTGACAATCTTATTATAATATCTACTTTTTTTTCACTTCCTCTTATGATAAAACATTATGCAACTCACTGTTGTGTCAAAACATTACATCATAACACAAAATAATAACAAATGAAACATGCATCATTCTCATAACAATGATTGATGAAACGTTTTTTTACCCCATTGTGTACACTTAAAAACTAACAGCTAATTAGAGATGAAATGCATCATTACTAATACTACTATATTTCCAATGCATTGTTACAATCACAAATAAACATTGTGTTCTCCTCTTTTCTTTTGTACACATTTGTTTTGTGACAGACTTTAATCTTTGTAGTTAGACCCTGAACAATTCCAGCAATGAAATCTTCAAATCTGCTGGGTGGTTTTCCAACCCTGTCAGACTTTCTGATTTCTGTAATGTCGACAGTCTTCCTGAAATGGAGTTATGTGAGGTTTTTGGCTATCTGTCACTAGCATCAGTCATTTGGCCTTGAGTGTCTGGTGTGTCAAACTGTTTGATTTGTGTGTGATTGTTGTATCATCTCTGCAGATGTACGGCTTAGTGTGGGACACATTGCACGTATAATGTGCGCCGGTCTTTGACTGGACAGTGACCTGTGACCCTGTTTTTTCAACAGCTTTGTAAGGTTCTGGTTCAAAGCGAATTGAGAATTGTCTTGCTTCTTTTTTGTAAGAGGACTTCATCTCCAACTGTGATGTTGCTTTCTTTTTGCATGTCTGCATGAGTCTCTGTATCGCTTTCCTAGCTGCTCCTTCAGAAAGTTCTCAGTTGCGGGCAGCTTGGTCTAGCTCAACTTTTGTTTCTTCGCTAACCCCTGGTAGTTTTGTCTGCAGTTTCCTCCTGAAATAAGTAATTCTGCCAGGCTAACACCGTTTGTTGGTGTGGGTGGTACCGTAAGCCAACAGAAACGTTTAGTTCTCATTTCCAGTCTTTCTTTTCCGCCTGCGCTGTTCTAATGGCTTTCATGATTGTTCTATTCTGTCGCTCAACTTCACCGTTGGCTTGTGGCCACAATGGAGTGGTGTTGATGATGTTCGATTCGTTGTTCTTTCAGAACCGGAAAACTCATCTAAAACAAACTGTGGGGCCATTATCTGTTGTGAGTGATACTGGTAGACCATGTGTTGTGAATACATTTTCCAATGCTGTGATTATGTGTTTTGTCTGTGTTGCTCTCAGGATGTGGTCTAAAAATACCGACTGTAATAATCGACTGTGACCAGAATCGATTCGCCACTTGGCAGTGGTCCCAAAATGTTGATCGCTAAAAAGACGCTATGTCTTCCCATGGTTCATCAGGGAATTTCTGTCGAGCAACTGGTTCCTGTCTTGATGGTTGGCCCACAACTTGGCAAGCACGACATGATCTTATTCATTTATTGTTCTGGTTGGCCCACAAACTTGGGCAAGCACGACATGATCTTATTCGTTTATTGTTTATAAATTGTTCTGCATCATGATCTTATTCGTTTCTCAGAATCGCTATCAATTCCCGGCACACAGACTTCCGTCCCAAGTCATTCTTTTGTTTTCACAATTCCTTGATGACCTTCATGGGCAAGGTCAATCACTTTTTTGTCCGAGTTTTTCTGGGATCACAATTCTACTCCCTCGTAGAACCAGTTTCCCCGAGACATGCGAGTTCCTCTTTTACAGTTTGTATGTGGTTTGTTTGAATGCATTCTCTCAAACGGAATCATTCGCTATCAACTGCAGCTACTCCTTTTACGTGAGGTGAGTGCATTTGGGACAGCTTCTTTTGCCACAAAGTAGATGTGATCTTCTATCCTTCTGTGCCTGTATTTTGCTCTTTGTTTCACCAAGCGTGACAGTGGATCTGCAATGTTTTGAGTTCCCAGTCTGTGTCTCACTGTGAAGCGATAGCTTTGTAATCTCAATACCCGATGCTCGATTCGTTAGTGATGGTTTTAAATCTTTTGAGAGTAGATGAATTCGAGCGGCTTGTGGTCTGTTTCAAAAATGAATCTATGTGCCAAAAATGTAGTGGTGAAGTCTTTCGCAAGACCAGACCAATGCCAATGCTTCTTTTTCAGTTTGTGAATACCTTCGCTCTACATCAGTGAGGTTGCGGCTTGCATAGTAGATTGGTTATCTACTCTATTCAGTGTCTGAATCAAGGCTGCACCTAAGCCAACTGGACTTGCATCAGCCACAATTTTATTGGAGCCTCTGGATCGAAATACGCCAGTTCAGTTGCTTTTGCCAGGTCATCTTTCAGTGTTGTAAATGCCTTCTCCAGCTCTTGCCCCCACCCAAATGGGTTATCTTTTCTTGTCAGTTTTCTCAGAGGGTCTGATTTTGTCGTAAGGTTTGGAATGAATGGCGTGTGAAATTGACAAGGCCGTCCACCAAGAAAGCTTCTGACCTCAGATGCTGATTTTGGCCTCTCTGCGGTTTTAACTGCTTTGAACTTTTCGGATGATGGTCCTATCCCCTTCTCAGACAAGAGAAATCCCATGAAAATCCCATCCATTGGAAATCCCATCCATTGAGGAATCCCATCCATTGAGAAATCCCGTGAAAATCCCTCCCATTGAGGAATCCCATCCATTGAGGAATCCCGTGAAAATCCCATACATTGAAAAATCCCGTGAAAACCCCATCCATTCTGTACATGCACTTGTCTTTGTTCAGTCCATTCTCATTCAGTGTTGTCAATACTTTTTCCAGTCTTCGTCATGTTCTTCAACAGTCAGCATAGATGATAATGTCATCTGTCATGTACTTACTACCAGGGCAATCCTGCAGTACCTGCTGAATGGTGTATTGGTAGATTTCAGGTGCAGAGCCAACTCCAGACATTAGTCTCTTGTACCCGATCATGGTAGCAAAATTTGTAATTGTTTCTCTAATTTATCTCCTGCTTCGGTTATTTCTCTAGTATTTAGGACTGGTGCAGCCTTTTTAAACTTGAGAAATGTTGACATAGACGAGATGCCCATAACTGCAAACGAATTCCGTTTAGTAACCTCAAAGGTAATTGGTATCAATGGGAATTTTAAGTGGTGTGGCTATTAATCGTTATTAAATAAAGAAAAAGTAGGGTACTTGCCACATGCTAATTATTCGTCCAAAGCTCTTAACAAACGCCGCTGATATCAAAACGCCTAGCGGAAAAACCAGCACAGAGCACTTTCATCAAGTATGGGAACAACTACGCAATTCATGTGAAAAATATAATTTATCTACTGTGTACCTTGTACATAACAGCAACAACTGGAGAAATGAACAAACACAAATTTACATCTGTTTAAACACTTGCACCGCCTTTTTCATTTTGAGTAGATCAAGAAGAACAGACAAACAAACAGAAATAAATTAGAAAAATCTCGTTTTTGACTAGACTAGAAGGAAATCTTCAATAATGCACAGGACAGTAAAGAAGAAATATCGAATAAGTAGAGTAACTCTTGCTGCCATGATAAGATAATTACACGCCCATAATTCCAAATGAATGCCGCTTACGACACCAACTCGCCTAGCAGAAATGACAACACTGAGCACACATAACAAACTGATATCCCCCCAAAAGGGGCGTCCCATGCTCCCCCCATATACCCTGTGCCTGACACATGTACACAGGATCAGCAACTAGAGAAATGAACAAGCACATTATATTTAACATTTACTCCAGACTGCAACAATCTTTTTTCATCTTGAATGCATTTAAACAGACCACACAGACAAACAAAAACAAATGTAGGTAACGTCAGTTTGATAGGTTTTGCTTGGAAACCTTAAGTGACGTGGGAAACAGTAAAGGCTAGATGGTGAAGAAGCAGGGAAACTCTCGCTCCCGTTATGACATATAATGACACGCACATAACTCCAAATGAATGCTATTCACGAAATCAAATCGCATGGAGAAATGCTGACACAAAGCGCATAGACAAAGAGACATCAAAAAAAAAAAAAAGGAAAAAAAAAAAAAAAGAAAAAGAAAAGAAAACGGAAAATATTTTAAAAAAAAAGACGCAAACCCCCCCCAAAAAAACGGAAAATATAAAAAAAGACGCAAAACAAAAAAAAAAAAAAAAGGTTCCAAGCTCTCGCCCATGTAGCCTACCCTGTACTTGACCATGTTCGGCTGGGAAGAACGGTCAAACACAAAATAAACTTTTATTCAACAGTGTGGCACACTGCCTTTTTTATATTGAACAATAGTAAAAACAGAACGCAGATACTAAGAGAACTAAATACGGATAAACTGGGTTTGATTGGTATGAAAGCTAATCTTGATATCCGTAATGTTACCGGAGGGACTAGTGCCAGATGGGAAAAAAAAAAAAAAACCATCTTGTTTGTCTGTTATCCATAGGGATAAAGATTCTCTCTCTCTCTCTCTCTCTCTCTCTCTCTCTCTCTCTCAAAATCAGAAGCGGTAGGATCCCCATCGAAGCCACCTCTGTACCTGTTCGACAGTAGCAGACAAAAGGCACACTCTTAGACGTCAGTGCCGTTTCCCCAGCCTATGTCGGCGACACACGAGTCCACGAAAAACAGGTGATCGTGACAACATAAGCAACACGCGCAAGACTGAAATCGCTGCCTCGGCGTTCTCTCTCTCTCTCTCTCTCTCTCTCGGCAACAAATAACAGTGCGAATTCAGTTGTTGAGAAAGCATCTACTCCGAAGAGAAGGAATAAAAAGGAGTCACACACACACACACACACACACACCCACCCGTGAGAAACCACTGGGCAAACTTTTCGGCCCATTTGTTGAAACAAAAACATTATAAACTGTGCCTTTGTAGTGCTTAGATTTGAAAAAAACCAAAACCATTTGAATATGTGAGAGCCGTTTTTTTTTTTTTTTTTTCTTTTTTCTTTTTAATCTACAGAAGGCTTACCACACTACATGGAAATGAATCTTTCTAACCTAGGTTTTCGAGGTTATGTGCCTGTTTTTAATTTAGAAAAAAAAAAAAAAAAACTTTCTGATTGATGGGCAGGTCCAAGTCCGTGCTGGCACTTCGCTGTCTTACATCCATGGGCAAGAGTTCGATGTGCCCAAAGGGATTATTCTTTTCCTGCTCTCATCAGCATCAAAATTAATGAGATTGTTAATTCGGTAAACCAGGGTTCCGTGTCCTCTTGTTGATGACTTTGCACTCTATGCAGTTGGAGCCTCCTATACATAGCCTCCAGCACACAACGTCAAACTCTGAAGAAGATCCGACAGTGGGCCAAGGGAAATGGGTTTACTTTTCAGGCATCAAAACTCAGTGTAACCACTTTCACACTTTTCATCTTTTTTCTGATCCTGAACTCTGTCTGGAAAAATGCACCATAGCAGCTATGGAAGAAGCCAGATTTCTTGTAGTTATCCTTGATCAAAAACTGAACTTCAAAAGCCACACATCCAGTATTAAAAGCAGTGAACATCTTGAGAGTTGTGGCACATACAGATTGGGGCGCTGATAATAAAACTGTTCTCACCTTTACAGAACTCTGATCCACTTCAAACTGAACTACGACTGTGTGGTGTACAACCTATTTGTAAACTCTAGTAGATCCCATTCACCATCAAGAACTTCGATTCTGTCTGGGTGCATTCCATACCACCCCTGTTAACAGTCTGTATGCTGAGGCAGAAGAACCATCCCTCTCTAACAAGTCGGCTGAAACTGACCTTGAACCCCAGAACTTTGCTTAGGACTAAGTCTTTGACCCAAAGTTTCAAAAGAAATGTGATGACCACCACAGTTCCATTCCACCCTTGGTAATTCGTATTTCCCCCATTTGAACAGTGCAGACATAGACCTTGTAGTAGTGTGTGATTCGTCCAAGTTGCTGCTTACCCCCACCATGGACTTGCCTCACTCCGAAGATCCGATTTGACTTAGCCTCGTGTCGTAAAGACCTATAGCTTCTTGGCGTGTTATTTTTTCACTGTTCAAAAATGTCCATCCTTCAGAAGAATGTCTGCTGATGGCTCCAAATCGTCATTTTTCACTGTTCAAAATGTCCATCCCTCAGAAGAATGTCTGTTGATGGCTCCAAATCCGAAGAGGGAGATGCCTCTGCTGCATTGTGCACAACCACTTCTCCCTCTCAAAGATGTTCTGCAACTGTGAAATGAAACTTGCTGGAAACAAGGCTTTGTTACACTAATTTTCATAAACACTGACCCATTCAAATATAATGTAAAGGGAAAAAGATCGATTAGATTTGTTGAAAATTGAACGTGTGTGTGTGTGTGCGTGTGCGCGCGCGTGCAGGAGTGTGCATTTTGTGTATGTGTGCGCGCACGCAACACTCAACACTCGTACTTGATGAATGTAATGCTGGTTATAATTATAAAAGTGTTTGCAACGTTCTTATGTACTGATCAGAGTAATGAATGTGATGACGATGATCGGGTGTTCACAGCTGTTTCTCATTCTCTGGGTATAAATGTACACCGTAAAGTTCTTCATATGGAAATCAAAGGGTTGCTGAAGTGGTGATAACAGGCATGATATATTCACAGCTTAGTTGTATATGTGCGCAGCTTTGTTTATCAGGGCGATGAACACGACAACAGTGACGATAGTAAAGAAGTATTCACATTCGTGCGCATGTCACTCTACTGGTTTATGTGATGAAAGTTGCGATGATGATCAAACACGGTGCTGGACGAAGATTTTTCACTTGGTTGTCATTTATTTACTTTTGTTCACTTTGTCTCAAAAGGGTGGTTGTTGGCAGAGGGACTATGATGAACACGTCAACAGAAAGGAGTCTTCCTAGGTCTGTGTTATCAGTCACGTACAACATGTAAAGGGGGTGTAACTAGTCCAGTCCTCTATCTTGGATTGCTTCCACCTGCTTTTCATGCACCCTGCAGGATTGTCTAACAGCCGTGTCAGTACACATGGCTATGCCTAGCATGTTTAGGGCAGCTTAGAGTTGGAGGAAAGGTAATGATTTATGTTCCTAGTTTGAGATGCCAGGACCATCCCTACCATTCCTTCCCCCAATCCAGGGCTTGTCTTTTTTCACTCATCACTATTGTTACTGTTAGTGTTAGTCCTAATGGCTATGCAGCGCACACGACCGCACAAGCAATAGTTATTAGTAGGTATCTTGACTTGAGTGACAGACTTGATGATGTCAAGTTCTGAGATGGCAGACTTTAACCAATTAGAGCATTGTTTCTCAGTCTTTACCAGAATGCCTTAAAGATTCTGACAGTTGTCCATTACTTTCACTTAGTTTCAGTGTCTCTATTCAGGATGATGTTTACTGGTGTCTGTTTGTCAACAATGATATTGTTCACTGTGTTTGAATATGCTGGGTTGAATTACAACCAAAAAAAAAAAAATCAAACAAACCATGAACATTTCTAAGTGATAAAAAATCATATTGTATCGAGTGACAGTTCCTTCACACGCACACACACCACACATGCCTGGTGACAATTCCTTCGCACACACACACAATTTTATTTCTTTACTGCAAAGAAAGAACAAGTTATTAATGAGCATTATCAATTTACATCAATGGTTATACTGTCATACTTGTTTTTTTTTTTTTTTTTTTAAGTGATATGTTTGAAAGTATTGAAAAATATGGAAGGATTTGAACGGAGATTCATATTGATCAACATCCACATATATATAACTTTACAGTGATTACCAGCCCATACCCTATCTTCTGTTTCTTCAATTACCACATGATCCAAGCAATTTTAAACACCATTAAACCAAGTCTAAATCTGAAATACGGACTGTCATCACTATTATCACCAAGCGCCCTGTAGCCTATGTTGTTAGGATAGGTGCTATAGAAATTGTCCTCATTATTATTATAATGGGGGATCACTGGTCGGTCATTCATGATTCAGAGAACAATTCTATTTGCCTTCACATATCTACCAATTTCAAATCATTTCTGGTTAACACAAAAAGGATGCAGAATAAAGAAAATCACTAGAATTACAAGGTTTGTTTGGATCCTTAGTTGATTTTGGATGCCATCTCAATATTCACTTTGCAATGCACAAATGAACTGAAAGAATACATAATTTCGATGTTGGCCTTGGTCTGAATTCACAAGGCAAACAAAACACTTTTGCTTGTCATTTTCTTCAGTGACCATTTGGACTTCACTTGCAACCAACATCGGTGATCACTTTCAAGTCTGAACTTCACAAGTAACCTTGAAATAAGGTCAAGGTCAATGTGAAGAATGCACTTGTCTGTTAATCTGAACGATGGTCAGGAGAAGAAAAGCTATATGGTCAGATCACAATGTGTAAGTTGCAGTCTTCCATGGTGCATTTTCTTTCTCTCATACAAGAGACATTAAAAGACGCAGTAGCATTCATCAGAGCAAGGGCTCCTGAGATTCACATTACTCCTCGTCATTAGTGTGAAGCTTTATGGCCAGGATAATGGTTCCTGACAACTTCATGTTTTACCAGTGCTTTCTTTTTTAACATTTAACAAGGAATAAGCCAGGCAGAAATGGCTTGAGACAATTTGTTACTCAGTCACACGTGCACAGATTCAAACCTGACTTGCACAGTTAAAGCACACAACCAAAGCAAACACACATGTGCACATACACACACACACATGAAAGGAGTGCTTAGGATCCAAGATGAGCAACCAAATGGCCCCAAGGACACTGGGGTCTGCATCACAAACACTTCATGTGAATGAGCAGGGAAAGTTCCTTGAATGCTCTTGAATGTAGCTATACTGAATTACTCTTTTGTATCAACATGCGTGAATGTGTGTGTGTGTGCGAGCATGTGTGTAGGTGCCTGTATGAAAAGAGAGTGAGGTGAGACAGAGAGAGAAGAAGAGAAACTTTGTCAGGAGTTATGTCAGCATTTAAAAATGAAAGAAAACAAGCCATATCACAGCAAACATACATTTCACTATGTGCGTTCATGCATCACCAAAGACTAACTCCAGTTACTACTTCTTCAACATATGCTCTAGGTAATCTGTCATATTAAAAAAAAAAATTGTAAAAGAGTAAAACAAAATTCCTTTTCATTATTTCTGCCTGAACTATTTCTACAAAATGCTGCCAGAAAAAAAAATGGAGCAATGCTCCATTAACCCATTCTTCCCCACTCTCCTCCCCAAATCTTTGTGTTATCCATGAATCTGGGAGGGGTGGGACTGTGGGCTGGAGTGGGTGGGGGATGGGAGTGGTGGGGGATGGGGGTGGGGGTTTAAGAGGAAGGAAGAAGATGGCAAGAAGGAAACAAACTGGAACCTTTTGTTTTTAGCTTTCGAGTTAAAACAATGTCAAAGCATGGTAAATGTGACCATACACAGTCATTCATCATGGCTGACCTTATCCTGCACTTCTTTTCAGTGTTATAATTTTGTTAAAAATACTTCATAAACACTTCTCTGCATATCAATCAACGAAGTGCAAACAAATCACCCATGCTGTAGATCGGAACAAAGTCATCTCATCAACTGCTGCCTTTGCAACACAACAGACTCCAACCTTTGGTTTTCCCAGGATGTCATGATGCGCATCATGTCACTGTACACACCACAATACTGCTGATATTATCCATCCAACTGGCATGATGGATGGAATGCCACAGTTTCTCTACATAAAATCTTTGTATATTTTCAGCACACGACTGAAGTTCACAGTGAATTCCTGGTGTCCTTTCCCAATGAACACATTCTGGTACACAACTTCTGCTCTGAACACGTTTTGCTCCTTTTTGACTTTATCTAACACAGTCAAACTGCAGACTTTTTCCTCTCCATTATATGCTGTTCATTCACATACACACACACTACACGTTTGCTTCTCCACTTCTTGTGTTATCCATTCCCACTTGAGCACAATGTCTTGGTGAACTTTCAATTTACACAGGCATGGCCATTCTCACTTCAACACAACCTCCATGACGTGTTGTGCATGGCTCTTTCATTGAGCACAGGCAGGATTCTCTCATCTCCCCAGTCTCATTCACCTCAATACTCTTGGCTTTCTCTTTGAATGCCAGGCTTCTGCACGCTTTTTCGTTTAATAGTTGTCCTGGGCACAGGTACCAATCCTTCCATTCCAAATGTCATCTCTCCTCTTTTGATCGTTGCATTTCTTCTCTGAAAAAAAAAAAAAGTTGTGTGAGTTGAAATAATCCTTCAAACCATCAGTATTTCTGCAATCTCTATCAGATGTGCATATGTGGACATGCGAGTGTGTGCATGGGTGAAATTCTATGTGTGGGTGCATGTGTGCTTGTAAGTGTGTGTGAAATAGTATATGTCCACCTACTGGTGAAGTTTCACCATGCAACAGTCTACTGACATTAAACTTGTTTTACAGGTGCAGGGAATCAGCCATGGGGCTTAGGGGTAAAGTGAGGGCAAAGGGCAGTGGGTGGTGGGGAATTCTTGTGAATGAATGAAAACAACTGTGAGGCATAAAACTTACTATGCTTTTTCCTGTCAGATGGCTCATATCTAAGTACATGTACTCCACTGATGCCAAATCCTCTAAACTCTTATCATATTTGAAGAATGTTTTAATAACTTTTTGACTCTTTTCTTCTTTAGGGAACACTCGGTTGAATTAGATTCATACAACGATCCCCAGTAACAAACACACCAAATTGTGTTGATACAACACGTGTGCTGGTTCCCCAAGTTGAATGGCACAGTGCTTTAAGTGCTTTTTACATTTACTTCTGCCGAAACCTCTGCTTCAGCCACTGCTTCAGTTACAGTTAAATCCACTTTGCCAGGTTGCTCTGCCAATCTATCATCATCATCAATGATACAGTGACACAGTGAAGCAGATGCCAAAGAAAACTTCACCCAAAATACAAAGTTGCATTGTTTCCTGCTTGAGAAAAAAAGGTCAACTGGTGTGTTCCACTTAACATGGCCTTAGTGCAAACACACACACAGATGGCTTTAGCTCAGCTCCATCACTGTGGACCATCAGTGGGACTCACTATCCCAGGTCATGTGTTTCAAGGAACTACCAAGCGTCATATAGCAAAAAAGCAAGTGGGGGACCCTAGTTAGCCAAAAGCGAATTTTGACATTAATATAACAAACTGTGACTAATAGTAAGGTACAATGACTTAAGACAGTCTACAATTCCGTGTATCATGACACTGGAACTGGTCAGCCGCAGCCACCATTAAATTTCCCCAGTTTCTATGATGCACTGAAAATTTGCTAGACCATTTTGAAAGGCAGAGGGAAGGATATCATCAAAACCTTACAAACTTCATAGTTTCCACGTCTTTCTTAAAACCCTGTTACATCTTTCCAAGATTTCTGGTTTAACAAGCACATTCTAAAAACAATCATTAAAAACAGTATCATGCAGCAACACAGCTAAAGTCAACATGTACTTAAAGTTAAAGAGAACAAACTCCAGTCAGTGTAATATTCTGAAGCTGATCATGGCGTCACAGTCGTTGTCCTTGTCAAACTGAAGGTCAGAGATCTTGGTAATCTTGAGAAATGAGTGCAGTTGTAGTGAATGCCAGAACCTTTCCAAGAGTAATAAGACTGTCACCATTTTCCAGTATTCTTTGTGCTCAAGAAAGCCTACCTCAGTTTTTGTTTTTTGTTTGCTTATTTGTCTGCTGGTTCAATAAACTGAATGTTATTGAATAAGAGCAACACACCTCTAGATCTGATGGAAGTCCCTGAACAATGGATTCCACAAATTACAACAACAACAACAACGACAACAAAAAATCCTGTTTTTTTCATCGAACAGTTATTTTTCAAGATCTTTCCTGCAAGACCATTTAGAACACTGTTGAGATACTACACATAACACACAACAGGGTATTAGTGTGTGTGTTGTGCGCAAGTTCTAACTAACTTGGCTTAAGAAGCTACTCTGTCTATGTGTGTGTGTGTGTGTGTGTGTGTGTGTGCTCTGTTTAACCTGTTTGAGAAGCTAACTAAACAGCATGTAATGTGTGATGTAATGACTACGCAATTTCTAGAAAATATTACTCTCAGGAAATTTCATAATAGCCACCATTTTCTCCTCCTCCTCCCCCCCTTCTTTTCGTTTTAAACCCTCTGTAATTACAGAATGCACAACTCAATTCTCATATGGTATGTATCTCACCATGCGCTTCCTTAAGTGACTGTCTTTTGTTTTTTATATTTTTAAAGTTATTTGTCCTACGTAAGTGGGCCCAATGGGTCAGAACCTGTGTCTGTTTTGTAACTTGCTGTTTCCTTCATTCAGCAGCTCAGTAATTCTATTTTGTTTTTCATGTTCGAATTTCCACCTCTCTGAAACCAGCCTTCTTCCAATTTATTGACAGGGCCCTGTTCCATACCAAGTAAGAACAGTGCATTGTTTGGACAGACAATTATGGCAGTACATACATGAAAATCCAGTTACCTCAGGAAGTCCATGACAAAGTGGAGGCTGAAAGCTTGAGAAAAAATTCCTTCTTTAACCCTCTTCAGTATGCACTTATCTGAGCTTAGTTAGTTACACCGAAAACCGTCGGCAAGGTAAGTAACTCTGTAATTTGAACATGGTTACCCAATTAAAAAATTAATTTAAAAGAGAGGAAAGGAAATAATGAAATGAAAATAATTTTAAAAATTCCTACGAATATATATGTTGCTATATCGTAAGTTTGAAGAATGTCACATGAGCCATTTACTCGGGAAATAAAAAAAATCTTCTTCAGAACTTTCTTCCGAATTGTTGTTCATCATACCTGGAACTTCATCCCAGTCGAAATCTAGGTCACTCTAAGCTTCATTACCCAGCACTTTCACTAAGTCTTATGCCGTAAATCCTTCAAAACACAGTATCTCCATCACTAAATCTCATTATAGAATGGCACAAACTCAAGGTTAGCCATGGTGAAAAAACGGCATTTCGACCTCAAAACTTTAAAAATCGTAACTCGAGAACCATGGCACGTATCGACTTGCGGTTTTTTTTGCAAACGGAAGTAAATGGCTACAGGAAGAAGGAAGTCACGTTCTCGCGAGACTTCCTTTTGTACGAGAAACATGGCGGCGCCCATTGTTGCCACGTGTTTTACCGGGCGCTGGCGGGCGCTCAGCGTTTTGCTGTGTGATTTCCGGCCGGGCACTAGCGGGCGCTCGATGGTCAAGAGGGTTAATGCACAGACAACCACCGATGTTTTGCAAATGTAACAAAACACACAAATCTTATGGTGGCCTAAGATGCATGCATCCATGAAGCACCTTTTTCATGCCACATGCATCTTCATGAGCTTTGAAACTGAATCTTTTCCCCCTCGTTTATAATCTTTTTTCCCCTCCTTCACTTTGTTATTTTTACACCTATTTTCACTTCTGACATCCCCATGCTCACTGCATCGAATTGTCTTTCCGCAAGTCCTGCTCACAGCAGACAAGGCCCTCATTGATGACTTTGGATCTGCTAGAGATGTACTTGGCTCTTGTCTGGTAATCCCCGGTCCTGTCACCGCCAGGGTGTTTGTGCAGGTAGGGAGGTGTCTGAGTGAGGAACATCAGTTCGTCTACGCCTTTGTCCTCAAACTCTGTGTCATCATCCGACTCGTCTGACCTGATGAAAAAGATAAGTTAATCAAGTGGAGAATGTAGTTTTAGCATGTCGAGGGGTCTGAAAAGAAAGGGAGAGAAAAAAAATATATGGGGGAGAACACACACACAAAGATATAATAAAGTCAGGAGATGCCAAATTACCCATTAAAAATTCAAGCCACTGTCATATCTGCAAGTTAAACTACCAGCAAGTTATGGTAAGAAATGTATGTTTTCGAGTTTTACATTGAAATAAAGTTATTGTTGTTGTTTTAAGGATCTTGTTTGTTTGTGCTTCATTTTCACCGTCTTGAATGTTGTCCGTCTTGCCTGGGGAAGACCAGATGGGTCGAAGTGTGTTGTGTTTGTCTTGTAATTTGTTTCTTTTGCTGGGTGGCATAGTAATTTTTCTTTTCAGTTAAATTTCCACACTTAGAACAAGTATACTATAGCAATGTGGATAAGACATGGAATCGTCTAACAAGGTATGCCTTGAGTTGCCCATCTATCCAATAGGTATGAGTTCAAATCTGGCAATGACAGGGAAAAAGAGAAATCAGACAACAGTGACAGCAGAAGGGCATCTGGGAGTCATAACCCAGATGCAGCCCAGCCCCGTTTGAGTGTGAGTTCATGGCATGCGGTCCAGCCCCCATTAGTGTGTCACACAGTGTGAGTTCATGGCCAATCCTCTTAATAAAAAACTAAGTGGGGGGGGGGAGGAGAGGGAGACAGGGGGGGTGTTCTGTCAATCTCTCAATACTGTGACTTGTCCTCATTTGAATAACACCACTCACACGCTAAACGTTCATGATTTTCCTGTATGACACAGGGAATGACACACTCTGGCACATTTCCCAATCCCTAGAAAAGATTATGCACCCATGTGTTTCTCAATTTATAAGGGCATGGATTCTGTGTGAAGTTCACCACTTGACTTTTCAGCATGCGACTTTTTTCATCATACCAGTTTGTCTTAGGGAATCATGTCTCATTCTGGCATTGCCAGGTATTTCAAAAATTCTGTGTGTGTGTGTGTGTGTGTGTGTGTGTGTGTGTGTGTGTGTGTGTGTGTGTGTATCCCAAGGCATACTCTTTTATGCAGGATGGAATAGGATTAAAGTATCCCAAAGGCTTTATCATTAAAAATACTGCAAAAGTAGCTAAATTCTCTACAATCTATGGCACTAAAGACACGTTTAGTTATCTGCAGTGGTTACATGTTATAAACTGCATTTCCCATCTTCTACAATTTTTTTGTTTGTTTTTTTGCTTTTTTTATGCTTGACTTTTTTCTCTGAACTCTAATTCGAAAGAAGGCAAAAAGACTGTATTTCAAAAGGGAGAATTCCATTTAATGATGGGGAGGATTTAAAGCCCCACCATTCACACACACACACACACACACACACACACACACACACACAGAACACACACATATGAGCTAATAACTCACCATTCAGTGCGACGTCCCATATCCAGCTGCTCAGTTCTTCATCGAACATGAAGTCCAAGTCCTCCACTTCTTTGGCGTCTTTCTTTCCATCTTTCTCCATCTGCACACACCATGTCTACGAAACTTAGAAAGACACATTTCTGTGCAAAAATAAGCAGTAACTGTTAACAAACACTGGTTAACAGTTTTGGGATCATAAATGGAATCTTACTGATAAAAAGTTTTATCATATATTTATCTGTCCGAACAAATGACGTGGAACATCACCATATTCACAGGATTCTAACCCCCCTGCCCAAATACTGGAAGAGCAGCGAGCTAACTTCAGTTAAGCCCCTAGCTAGATCAGCCAGCAAGAGCGATCACTCTAAGCCAGTTTACAAATTACGCCATAATAAGACTAGTTCTTTTTCTCACGCCTTTTCTTGAATGAGCAGGGATATGGGAGGATGTCATATGTTTGGACAGACAAACATATTGTAAAACTACTTTTAGAATATCAATTTGGATGGTGGGGAGTATGCACACATGAGAGACTGTTTTCTTTTTCCTGTCCACATGAGCATGTCTCCGTACAGTTACCCAACACCAGAGACTCAACAGGCCTTTACGGAAGCACTCCCTCAACAGTCTGGTGGAGAACTGCATGGTCCCCGCTCTCTCCCTCAAAGGCTCAATTAGGCAAGAAGTAAGCATAAAACAAGAACAGATATATCACAAGCAGAATCAGGAAAAGGAGAAGATCCATACAGTGAGGACTGATAGTGCCATCTAATAAACATTCAAGCACCCCCAAAAAAGAAAAAAACCTTTTTTGTACACAAATTAAACAACAATCGCGGCTGATAATCAACTTGTCTCCTAATGAGTTTGAAGATTTTGGCAATGGTTGCCTCGAGGGAGGAAAAAAAAAAAGACGGGGGGACGGGAGAGGCTGATGGAGGGCCCTACGTTTGCGTTTAAAAAAAAAAAAAAAAAAGTTGTATCCCAAATCAAATATTCCAATCCTAGACAATTAAATCAAATTCTTGAACCAATGGTTACCTTCTCCTTTCCCAGATGGCTACCTTCTCCTTTCTCAAACTTATGCAGAACAGGTAATATTTTCATTAATTCCATATCTTTACTGGTGGTGAGCGGAACAATACAAGTCTTTCCATAAAGATATCCGTCCCACTTCCCCATCAGTATGTTCTTGAACAATAACTCTGAGAAACATAATAACAATCTCTCATAAAACTCAAAATGATGTACTACTTCAGAATGCTGAAGTGTATCAGCATCTTTCCTCTCAACCTTCTGCTCACAGTCCCTCACCTTCCGCTTGGACTCCCGGACAGCATGTTCACTCGTCTCGTGATCCCTGGGAGTTCCGGTCCCTTCGTCCGCTTCACCTCCTGCCAGTCCTGCCGCTCTCCACCAAGCTCAGGCGCTGACGAGGACAACAACTTGGCCAGCGACATGAGCCCCATCAACCTTTCTTTTTTCACATCCGCGCTGTCTCTGGTAGTGGGGGCTGCCTCCTCCTGCTGGGTGGTCGTAACTTCTGCCTTATCTCCCCTTTTATTGTTTCTTTCTGCACACAGAGAAACCGTGCACAGAGTCAGCTGTGGCCCTGGTTAGTTATTTTAGACCCTTTGCAGCTGGAAAATGTTTCTCTTCATCAATGTTCCCAATTAAGATGTTTCTTCTGGGTGACTTCTTTCCTGCAAGTACTGTGATTTTTCAGGTATAAAGCACACCAGCAAGTCACACTCTTCAATTTTCCCCTCATTTCAGGGAGAGAGAGAGAGAGAGAGAGAGAGAGAGAGAGAGAGAGAGAAGCTGAAACTGGTTTATTAGCTGCAAGAAACAGCATATGGATAATGATGACTCAAGGCAGCTGCGCAGTACAGTGTAAAGAGGGAATGAGAAGTGCAAGTTGTGCTTGCATCACAAGCTTTAAGCATTTCATCACAGGAACGAGTTATGACACAGAAACATTTTGACATGAAGTTACACAAAGAAAGAATGAAAATGAGATTGATCAGACATGGCTTGAATTTTTCTTTACTTTCATTCTTTTTTTAACCTTTTTTTTCTAACAAACAAAACAAAACAAAACCAATCTTTACAGAAGCTGGATACCAAAATTTTGTTGAGCAATGACAGCATAGTTCAAGTTTCACAGAAATAGATCATTCTGGAAATCTAACTGGTAAAACAGTTGAGGTGATTTATTTGAACATTGCTTGGAAATAAAACTAATTTGTGCAAGAAACTCTGAAAATTTAAAAGTGACAAAGCTGTCCTCATCGTGTTGAGCTGAAAATCATTCTAAGAAGCCTACTTCCAAAGCTGGAAAAATTGCAGAACCACCAAGAATTAAAATCAAATGGTAAATATTGGTTCTCAGTTTTGGAGGGAAAAAAAAAACATAATATACTGCAAACCTGCCACATGGATGAAAACAAAAGGGGTGGAATGGGGAGGGGGGAGGTTTACATCCCAGAAATTACCATGTTCAGATTTATTTTCTCCGAGTAAATGTGGAAATGCAACTAGAATGGGAGATTTTTCATTGGACTGATATTACCATCCGACAGAAACAGTACGGGAGGGATGGGTTTCAGTTTCATTTTGTTTAACGCTAAGCCAACCACAGAGGGCCAAGTCAGGCCTGTTGCTACCATAAAATCAATTTTTTACATATGCATGTTTAAAATTTTGTGTGTGTGTGTTAAAACCAACTTGAAACCAGATCAATTTTTTACACAAGTCAAAGATCAAAGAAAAATAACCTTTGAAAACAAAACCATCAGATCTGGTGGAACTCTGAACTTCTGTGTAGAGCTGAAACCTATCATATGAATCCCAACACTCTATAAGAAACATGTTTCATACTCATAGTAAGTGCTCATGACATGGAACACACCACGGAGCTTTCTCACCTTTTAACATGCTAACGAAACCATACAACCAAAAGCAAGAGTAAAACACAGAAGCATGTGGTACTCAAGAGTATAAAACACTGCAAATAAAGAACAGACAACAAAAGTTGAAAGCCTGTCAAAAGGAAAGCATGGATAACATGCCTAGAGTACCAGCCAGTCATCAGTGGAGACGATGTGCTGAAATGGCAAAAGTGTTTAGAAAGGGGTTAGGATGCCAACTGCCCAGCCCCAGAAAAAGAGTATCGTTGGGAAGGGGGGGAGGGGGGTGGGTGGGTGGGAAGGACAGGCTGTTACTGAAGTTGGGTATCACAGTCAAGAAACAGAACAAGCCATTGAAATATCAGACACTTAGAAAAACATCAGGGGTTTGGGAATGAAAACTAGAAACACTCTCCCCCACCTGGCATGAAGTAATGCTGCCCAGGCACAATGTCAGGCACGTCCACCCGCAGTACGGAGTTGTGCACGTTTTGGGGCAAAGCCACGTTCTCTTTGTCCTTCAGGGGCCTCCTCTCCAGGTTCTCCCGGCCTCGTACCATCTCTTCGTTCTCCGGTATTGCTAGCTTGTTGCTCTAGCTCTGCTTGACAGCCTGTGCACACAAAGTATCAATTGAAATGCAAGCTGTTATGAAAACAACAAATACCATCTTCACTTCATGCACAGGGGCTACGTATGAATAAAGACAGATGAAGAAACCGTTAAGTAAACCAGTCAACCTCACTTTAACCAGAGAGGAAAAACTTCACTGTGTTCTGCTATTTAAAACAGGGTTGTGTACACTATTTAAGCAAGTACAATTCTGCTTTGAGGCTGGTCATAGAACAAGAAAAAAAAAAAAATCCTATGCCAGTAAATTGCCAAAGACAAAGCATTTGTAAGAAGTTATATGCCAAAACAACTGGCATGCATTATGAATAAAAAATTATGTCATTCACATCTTTTTTATTCATAAAAAAATCCATCATTTCAACAATGTTCCAGCTGTTCAAAGTGATATAATCTTTTTTTTTCTTAAGCAAATGAGGGTGAAAAAAAAGGGATTCCTTTAATTAAAAAAAAAAAAAAAGATCATGATAAAACACTGAAAACAAGGAAACTTGCCAAGAATGACCCAAATCCTGCAATCCTGGATTTGTCTTATGTCTTACACAGCACTTATCTCCAACCGAAGTGCAGAGACATGCTGGCATGTGTGTGTGTGTGTGTGTGTGTGTGTGTGTGTGTGTGTGTGTGTGTGTGTGTGTGTGTGTGTGTGTGTGTGTGTGTGGTATGTGTGTGTGTGAGAAGTTTGCCTTGCACAAAGACTTACATCCTGATAAAGACTCCCTCCTTTCAATCTTTCAATCAATCTACAATTTTGCCCTACTCTGCCATAACTAGACAACAACCGTTCTGCCCTATTCTGTCTGCCAAGTTGAGTCTACATTTCCCTCTCAAATCTTTATTGGGCAAGCTTTCAGTGTGAGAAAAAAGACCCATCTGCTATGATTTGAGACTGAAAAAAACAAACAAACAAACAAAAAAAAAAAGAAGAAAACATTTTCAGCCTGGACCAAACATGACTATGACTGCCTAGGAGACTGTGCAGTGAACATGACTGAGAACAGAAAGGTGCCCAGGACCCGAGTGACCGTCAATGGCACTGACAGGGGGCTGTCCATTCAACATGACTGTCAACTGTCTAGTTACCAAGAAGCAGAATGACCACTACAGATACTGAATTAGAATAGGAGACTGTCCAACATGATACTGATCCGTCTGTCCAACACGACTGTGAACAGTCAAACAACTAAGAAAGCCATGTACACCGTACTGGCGAGTTTGCATCAGGTTTGAACTTCAATGGAAGTGTCAAAGGAGCTAGAAGTGGTGTCGACATCCATGTTAACGATGGATTCCTATGACAAGAAGTGGTCTTGTCATCCATATTAAGATGGATTCCTAGTACAAGAAGTGGTGTTGTCATTCATGTTAATGATGGATTCCTAGGACAAGAAGTGGTGTTGGCATCCATGTTAACGATGGATTCCTAGGACAAGAAGTGGTGTCGTCATCCATGTTAAGGACGGATTCCCGATTTTCAGAAATCAAGAATGAGACCATCATGGTCAATTATAAACATTAACAACACAGAAACAGGAATGTTCACAGCAAAAAAAAATCCTCTATCAGATTTTCAACAAAAAAATTGCTAAGATTCAAACTTGTAGCATTCGGAAATTTATTTAAAAAGTACCGAGTATCAAAAGTTTTATGTAAATCTGTGTGACAATCCAAAACATTGATAATGAATTGGTAGTTGCTGGACTGTTATGTTTTTTCAAAAAATCCTATCACATAGAAGATTACAGAGCCAATATGTTACTCCATCTATTATTATATGAAACAGTTCTTCACCAGTGCTGCCTCAGCAACACTCAAGATCTTAACTCAATCGAGTCTTATTCACATGCTTGAAGGCATGTCTGATACATGCTTCCGACAGAGTTTGACAATCCATACCACCTTTTATTAAGGGCAATAAATCTCATCTCAGGGACAGCTTAGGGCCTTTTTTGCAGTTGCTTCCATTATACCGTTCTTCGTGTAATAGTAGTAGTAGTAGTAGTGGTAGGGACGTAATTTATACATAGGCCGTTAAGCCTTTCAATGTCCCCCTCATGTTATTTTGCTTTTATAACAGGGTTGAAATGCATGCAATATAAATTTTCCTACTTTTTCATCAAAGCTTCTAAACTGTACTTTAAATTTCAAGACTCTGTCCAGCAAATTCTTAAAAACATTAGTATTATTAGCAAATTTAAGTGCAATTGGCAAATTGTTCCAGTTAGCAATAACTCTGTTACTGAACATGAATCTCCCCATATTAGTATGAAACTGCTTAACAAATGTCTTGCCTTCCAATTTCTTGTTCTATCTGCTTTAGCAGCTTAAAAAAAAATTAGTCCCACTGTATGTCTGTTTGCTGGTGAAATATTTTGAACACTTCATTCAAATCCCCTCTAATACGTCTACCTTTTAAACAGTGCAAATTTAAGTAATTTAATCTATCTGTATAAGACATGTTTGTACATTCTTGCAAGATTTTAGTAGCTCTTCTCTGCACTCTTTCAATTGCTATTGTCTTTTCAAGTGTGGGAACCAGATTATACTTCCATATTCAAAGATGCGGTGTAACCATAGCTTTATATAATTTTTAAAACGTTTCTTTGTTTTAGGTAAATAAATGTTCTTTTTATTAATCCAATCATCTGGTTTGCTTTATTTATACACTTTTGAATGTGAGTATCAAAAAGTAAATCTTTATCAAAGATTACACCCAGATCCTTTTCTTCCTCACATTTCTGTACCCGCCTATTTCCACCATCCATTTTCATGTTGTATTCATGTTCTGGATCGTTTTAGCCAACATGCAAAACTTTACATTTTTCAACATTAAAATACAGATTCCACTTGTCTGACCAGTTTTGGAGGCAATAAAATCAAATTTTCTTGTAAACTATTACAGTTAAGTTAATCTGATTTGTCATATATTTTTATATCATCAGCAAAAATTTTAAAAAAACATTTACCTCATCTGGAAGGTCATTTATAAAAATAGTAAACAGTACAGGTCCTAAAATGCTCTGTTGGGGGAATACCACTCATAACATCTTTCTCTGTCAACATACAGTTACCCACTCTTACTCTTGGTTTTCTATTTGACAAAAAAATCTCTAGTCCAGTTTAGCAACTTGCCTACTATACTATATGCTTCCATTATTTTTCAATAATCTCTCATGCGGAACCATATCAAAAGCTTTACAGAAATCAAGGTAAATTATATCAACAGGGCACTTATTCTCTAGCATGGTAACTAAATCTTCCATAACTTCAAGTAGTTGTGATATATGTGTAACCTGTGTCCTTTGGGTTTTAAATTTCTTTAGTTCCAGTGAACTTAACTCTTGATAACCTTCCGTTACAATTTTGGGTGAGGTGCATAATTGTTAATTATCTTTGTTTCTTACTACTCAAACAAAATTTCCAATATAACAGACTGGAGTCCACAAACAGAGTAAAACAAAACAAAGTGTTTATTTGAATAATAGGAACTAACTAAGCCAGAATAATAAAGGAGAAGAAACAAAACCTTCCCAGATCAGCCCAAAATATTTCCTTTCCAACAGCATGGCCTATTCATACCCAACCACATAGAAATATTAAAAAAAACTGAGATCCAAAGAACCTTTTTAGAGTTTTACAGAATTTAGAGTTCCAAAGTTTTCAAAAAATTTACAGTGATTTTAGAAGTTTTTAATCTTTGAGTCTTAAGAGCCTTTTGGAGTTAAGAAAACAGTACTGTCACCAAAACAAAAACCAAGGGTCTCGAGCCAAAAGAAAAAATCTCCATTTTTCTTCTCTGTTATTTACCAGCACATTTATATTGTTTTCCACAAGAATTATACAAAACAATGAATACAAATCCCATCATATCTTTGAGAGCATCTTGCCCTAATTCAGGATCTGATCAAATACACATGAACAAAATCAGCACAGGTCTTACCAATACAACACACAATAAAAATCTCACATTCTAAATAAACCATATTTCAGAAACATCAAACCAAAATCCTTTCCAAACCATTTGCATTCTACTATAAACTATTTCATACCAGTGTCCGCAGGTGAAAGGTAGATTGCATGGAGACTTGCCATATTGTTGTCACAAAAGCCTAGCAGTCTTTGTTCAGTCTACCTAGAAACATGTGGTCAACCATGTGGCCCAAACCAGGTGCAAATTTCATTTCTTTTCCAACTCTTTTCTTCTTTGAGAAAACTTTTAGGATTGATTATTTAGTTACTTATTTCTCCTTTCGTTTTTTTCTCCTCCTATACCATAATGAGACCTGCAATATAAACCAAGTGTAGAAAATTCAGTTTCAAACAAGACAGTCACCCACCTCTGCTGTGTAGTGGCAGACAGCAGCCCAAGAGCCCTCTCAGCTTGTTCTGGTTGCAGCTGGGCCTTTGTGTCTAAGTAAAAGCATAGAGTTGAGGAAAGGTTGGCTAGATGTGGTAGCTCTCTTTTTCATAATGGAAGACACATGGTCACCCAAACAGGAAGTCACATGGGCACCTACCCGGAAAATAATAATTTTTTTTTTGTTCTAATTTGAAATTACTTTAAAACATTCCTTTCCATTTAAATGAGTACTCCTTAATTTATACCACTAATAAAGATTTCCTAGAATGTTATAATAATAGAAATTCCTGATACAATTTAGATTTTGTTTTTTGTTTGCTTATTTTCTGCGAGATTACTTCCTGTTTAGTAAAAATTTGCCACCAAAACTATACACACAGCATCTGTGCAATTTTCAACTTTTTTTTTCTTTGTTTACACCAATGTTTTGCAGAACCAACCTGGCTGTAATCTACCACGGAAATTCCTTATTTTATGTGGGGGGTTACATATGCAAGACCTTTTTTTTTTTTTACGAAAGCCATGTTGGCATACTGCAAACAATTTATTATCAGTGAAGTGAGATACTATGAGTATGACATCTCTTATGATGGATTCTACTAATTCTAGCACCTTGCATACAATACAGGTTAAGCTTACCGGACGATAGTTGCCTGGCTCAGATTTTGACCCTTTTTTAAAATAGCAGTAACTTCTGCCGATTTCCAATCGAGGGGTAATTTTCCTGTCTCTAATGATTTATTATAAATCTTACTGAGCGGTACAGCTAACTCGTTACTTAATTCTTTTAGGACTTTCGGTGGTATTCTGTAGTAGTTTTATACGGATTTGAATTGCCCAACTCTCAGTTCCCGTGGTCACAAAATTTTGAACATGATCACACCATTTTGTGTGGATCAAGCATTTTGTGGTCAAATTCTTGTGTTTTATGCAGTTTTCATAAATACACTATTCTCTGTAGGTCATACCAAGTGCTCAGAAGTGTAACGTGTGGGAGGATAGAGAACATGAAGAAGTGGATTACAGTGTGCACAAAAAGTTTTTGTTTTTCTGCAGATGTGTATCATTTTGGATTACTTACATCATGTGAACTGTGTGGATTCCTCTCTGAGGGTAAGCAGTTTTGATAAATATATTGTTTTTTTTTGCTATGCAATGGTGTATGTTTCATGTTCCTACCTTAAGTGGTTGATTTTTTTAAAATTGACAAAAATCGTGTGATCTGCGGGACAAACAGGTCCATTTTGGCTGTGACTTGAGTTAAACCACAGTAACACTCATCCTGCCCTTTTGTCAGAGGAAACATGTATCATCCAAAATATAGACATATCAATTTAACACTGAAAAAGGCTGAGAGAGAAAAAAAAAAAGCAGCTAAACTAGAGAACAAAAAAGACTGAGGGAAAAAAAAGTAGCTAAGATGGAAGACAAACAACACAAAAGTGAAGAATGTATGAAATCAAAGACACAGACTTTTTTTTTTTTTCCCAATTTTCAAAGACAAATTCATTTGATGTTTTGTATAGCATGATTGGGAAACCGAGACGGAAATAACATTTAATATGAAACCAGAATTACCTCTTCAAGTTCGCCGCCGTCGTGGACACTGTCAGTTCTGTGGTTCACGTGTGTTTTATCATAGACGTAGAGGAAATTCTGTTACTGTTAAGTGTGAGATTTACGTCCTATCGGCCTGAGGCCCTTAAGGACAAGGTTCCTGCAGACATATGTCTACATCTTAGCTAATTTCTTTCACGTCTCTGGTTTTATAGACCGGTTCGAGCGAGAGATAACCTAAGCATGTTTCCGGTTGTTTACGTTTTAGGCTTCATCTTCTTACCAGAACTTCTGTGTTGCACTATTTACAGGGAAATAGAGAAAGCCTCTTCTTCTTCTCCTTCTTTCTTATGTTTCGTTTGTATGTGCATTTACAATTTTTGTTAGATTTTCGGTATTTAGTTTTAGCTTGTTACGATTGTTTTTGAACCGGAAGTTTCTTAAAAATTTCAGTTGGGATGGCTACGAAAAAAAAAAATGCAAAAGCCGTTTCTTTTCTTCTAAAGAAGGCGCAATCACTCATACTAAAGTCTGGAATATCAGAAATGTACAGAAGCCTGTTGTTTCTATTTTGCTGCTTCAACTGTCAGTGGTTGGTGGAAGGGTCCCTCATCTCTTCTTATGACGTCAAGGCTGACATAATGATTACGATAACGTCATTGGTTTACAACTTAGATCTGTTTTATTGTTGTCTGATAGGAGTAGAGAGCGCAGCTGTAGGTTTCTGTCAGGTGGGCAATAGAAGTTCATGATTATGATGGTTAGGTTACAAAGATCCATAAAAATATATATATTTCCACGTAGTGTGATAAGCCTTCTGTAGATTAAAAAAATGGCTCTCACACATTCACAGCATTCAAATGTGTGTGTGTGTGTGTGTGTGTGTGTGTGTGTGTGTGTGTTTTCGCAAATCTAAGCACAACAAAGGCACAGTTTATAATGCTTTGCTTCGGCAAATGGGCCAAAAGTCTGCCCACTGGTTTCTCACAGGTGTGTGTGTGTGTGTGTGTGTGTGAGTGTGTGTTTGCGTGCGTGCGTGCGTGTGTGTGTGTGTGTGTGTGTGTAACTCCTTTTCATTCCTTCTTTCGGAGTAGATGCTTTCTCAACAATTCAGTACGCACTGCTATTTATTGCCAGGAGAGAGAGAGAGAGAGAGAGAGAGATGCCGAGAATTTAGAGGCAACGATTTCAGTCTCGCGCGTGTTGTTCATGTTGTCACGATCACGTGTTTTCTTTGTCTCGTGTGTCGCCGAC